>BMAO01024099.1:0-57683 GCA_019973975.1 Trichonephila clavata
TTTTTAAAACGAATTAAGTAATATGTCAACTTATCAAGTAGTTTTTTATAAGTATCTTCTAGCAATAACTTCTCAATATTATATAATGTATATTATTAATATTAAATTAATACAACATTTAAGCAATTTTTTTCCAACACACACATTACAATATATTGAAATCAAATATAATCACCAACATATCATATTTTAATTGCATATTTATGCCAATAGTTGAATGATTAAGCTAAGTAATCTTGTCGCAACAAATACTATCAATAATTTGCAAAATTATATGTAAAATTTGAAAAAAAATATTTTCAAACATGTTTAATTAAAATAGTATTTTAATGTAGAAGATACATTGGAAAATAACATATTAAAAATTACGGGCATTATAAGTTTTTGTTTTATGCAAAATGAACAGATTAAGTCTCTGTTATGTACATTCATTTCAGTCTCCATTTAAAAAAACAATAAGTATAAAAAAGGTGATTACAGAAAATTAAAAAACAAATTAACTAATTAAAATAACTAGAAAGATAATAAAACAATTAATAAAATAAAGCAAAAAATAACAAGAAATGAAAAGAAAAAAATATCCAAAATGTAAATAAAATGCAATAAGAACTTGAGCAAAAATCATTCCACTAATACAGCAGTACAAAAATAGTATAGGACTATTCAATTATTTTAGTTTCCATATCACATAACAGATGGTGCTAGCATTGTATTAAAAAATTATCCAGGTGCATAATGCGCTGTCTCGATCCACTCCTCAAAAATAATCCTTTCATCCACATGCTTTCTCTTATTACACTCTTACTCCATTGTTGGGTTTTAAAGGGACACATTTCCCCTTCCAATGGATTCGAGATGGAAGATGGCAAATTTTAACAGTGTGGTTAGATATGGGAGATCGAAATTCATAGTCAAGTCAAAACTAGGTATTTCAGATCATTTCAGTATAAAGTTATTCCAGGTAATTATCGGGAATGAAGTATAATTCCCGGGATTAAAAAAATTATTGAAATCTTTTGTTTTCCTGGAATCGCGGAAAAGAAACCCTGCTTCGAATAGACAAATGCACACTTTGAAGTAGTGCGGTTTTTTTTTCCAAAATGTAAGCAGCATGCACACAAGTAACTATGTATGCTTGTGTATTCAATACGCCTACATATATCTCCTTCAGATTGTTCCATAAGAAAATAAATCCGATGCAGTGATATGCTCTATTCTTTGTGGTGCCATAGAATTGGTCCCCCAAATCCAATACAACAGCCAGAGTATGATATGTTAAGAAAATTGCATACAGCGGCACATAATTCAACAGGAGCCTCATCATGAACCATCATGCATCATTATTCATTCATCGTTACTAACAGTATTTTTATGGTAAGATGTAGATCGTAAAACTACAGTTCTTTAGACATTTTTATGTGCTCTCACCAAGAAATCTGGTCGTACGAAGTTTTTGCACTATGTATGGATCACCATAATGTATATAAAATGATATATATTAAATCAGTATAAATCTAAAACTGCAAAGCAAAAAAAAAGAACTAGACAGTATATATATATATATATATATATATATAATCAGTAGTAATATGTTCTAAAATGGCATAAATGCTAAGAACCAGACCAAAAATAGAAGCACATATATATGTTCTAATAATGTGTAATGAAGAACTTCCAAAAGAGACCCTATTTTACTTAAAAAGTAAAAAAATCCCGTAAAGTTAAAGTTTTTTAAAAAAATTTTTAATTATGTAAACTTAAATTTAATTTATTATTTATTTTTATTTAATTAACATTATTAGAATCATTGAATATTTTTATATGGATGGGACATTTAAATTAAATAAAGTGGAAATGCGTGTGAAGGTTTATTTATGCAATCTGCTTTTTTTCCAGTAAACAATTTAATTTTAACAGAGTTACATTGAAAAAATCTAATAAAGTTATTGCCTGAAATAAATTGCCCTCTACATTTACATGGAATTTTTTCTTTATATTTGCAACTGTAATAGTGAAACACGAGTAGCTGGCATACATTTGCATTTATTTGCAGATATCAGAGCATGGAAAGAAAATATGAAAAAGGAGTAGATATCGCGTTTTAGTCTATTAGTGTCACCACTCCTATTAGATAGTCTCTCTGAGTCCACTAGAGGGCGTTGTTCGATCCGTTACATATCAACCACTTTAATATTTTAATACTCTCTTTTTCTCATTATTCACAATCACTTTACTATATTTTTCCATTCTATGTAAATCATTTCTTAACCTTTTATCTACCGATGTTATTTAAAATTACCTCTCAATTTAAAGTTAGATAGAATAACCATTTTTACGAATTCTCTGACAATACTTAGCAAGAATATTCTTTTAGATCCACTCATTCAAGATACATAGCAGCAAGTGTTCTATGATGAGGATTTTAGCATAAAAGGCAAATAGTCTTATTGCAGAAGTTCCATTTTCCGCTGACATTTTAATTGGAATGCGAAAATTGTCATTTTTGTTCCGAAAAAGTAGTTAATCTCAAAAAGGAAGATGTCTTATTTTTCTTATATGTTAAGGAAGACTTTAGAAAACGATTTGAATGTTTATTTTAGAAAACAGAGTGTATAATTAATTTTACAGTTGAATAACTTTGTTGCCCTTATAAGGCCCGACAGCACACTGGGTGTTGGAGCAATAACTTTTTTTTTCATCTGTGCGGCTTGTGCTTTTTGTTGTGTTGTAGAGTGATCACTAAGTGCAAAAGACTCATGCTTTTTTATTAGCATTTCTTTTATCTTAACTTATTTATTTAGCTTTTTTTATTGTTTTATTTTAACGTTTTAAAAATTTTGAACTTTGAATCTGAGCTTGTCTTTTTGCACATGATTAAATGAAATATTTATTCTTATTTCAAAAATATAACCAACATTTTAATTTCCTTATTTGTAACTGCGATTTAACAATAATAAGCGATTTTTAAGGAGCTACTAGCTTTCGTGGCCCGGCGTTGCACGGGCTATTACTGAGGGTATAACTTAATCTACATGTTAATTTCCCCCTTTCTTTCTGACACCATCACTTTTGTGTGCGTGTGTCGTGTACGATGTGAGTGCATGGTCCGTGAGTGCGTATCATGGCTTTCTCGTATAACGTTTCCCTTCTCTTCACAAAATCAGCACTTCCAATTTTATTTTTCGAAATTACTTTGGTTCTTTCCTCACCGCTTAGCCCAGCGTTTCACGGGCTTTTACCGAGAGAATAACTTTATCCCCATGGGAATTTCCTGTTTCTTTCAGGACGATGGCAGTTATGTGTGTGTGTATGCGCGCGGTGTGAGTGATTTCTTTAACTATGTCATAAAAACTCCCTTTTTCGATATTTGTTTTTGTTTGGCGTGGTGTGGTAATTAGGAGAATTGGGTGAAAGCTCAGGGGTCGTCCTCGTCACTTGACCGTGGTGGAAAATTTAGAGGTTCCTTCGCCAAAAAACTCTGGAGTAGGTGAACAGTGCGACTTTAAAAATCTCTCACTCACATTTCAATTCTTTCGTTGCAATATTTTAGGCCCCGGAAACGAAAATGTAGCTTTTTTTAAAATAGTTGTATGTTGAAAAAAGACAAAGAAGTAGACATTTTTCAAATTACAAAATTTTACTACTATTTTAAATCTTGAAGTAAAATTGTGAGGATTTTTTGAAATGTTCGACACACGGAAAAAAAGTTTCATTCAATTATCTTTTACAATGAAGAATTTTTTAAATGATTGATTTAAGTATTTTGAGTGTTTTATTAAATTCGTTCAAATAAGTTTTCGGCATTTTATTTTTTGAATCACTGATTCTGAAAGTTTTAAAAATCATTTTTATTTAAACGCAACGATATTGATTCATATGAGAAAAAATCGTAAAATATGCAAAACATCATTGTTTTGTAAAAAAAAAGTAGTTTTTTTCTATAAAATTCTTTAAAGAAATATAGTTTTTGGCATTTTATTTTTTTAATCATTGACTCTAAATTATCAATGACTTTTTTAAAAATCATTTTCATTTAAATGCATCGATATTTATTCATTTTAGAAGAAATCATAAAATAGGCAAAGTATTATTATTTTGAAAAAAAAATCCGAATCCTGACAAATAAATGATGTTTGGTATTTAATTTATTCAATCACTGATATTAAAAGGGCAAAGTATAACTCTTTTAGTTCAGATGGTTTACTTATCATAGTTATAAGAAATCCTTACGTAACGATTGAAAAAATTCAATTAATGATTTACAGAAAAAAAATTTTTTTTTACTTAAAAAAATGTATATTTAAAGCAACAAAGAAAACGTTCTGATATAATATATTACAAAAAAAAAAAACAAGCATATTCTCTATTTTAACAATAATTATTTTCTTAGAGCTTAAAATATTACAAGGGGTTTGTGTGTAAGTGTGGTATTTTCATTTTCTAACCAATCGTTATATACTGGTAGCTTAAGTATAAGTCCAGAAAACTATAATCTCTCGTTTTATACAGAAAAAAAACAGATTATACAGTGTTATCATTACATAATTAATCAAGCAATGAATAACAGAAAAATACATTTCTTTAGTTTCTTAAAATATATATTATTTTAAATCCATTTTCTAAAAAATTAAGTACAAAAATTCTCACCGTTAATTATTGAAAGGACTATTCATTTCTTTATTGCGTTGTTTTTGAATGTTAGATTAAAAATATAAATAATAAAAAAGCCTGGAAATATTTATGTACATTCACTGTATAAAATCATTCAAAAAGAAATAATACTATGTAACTAAAATATATTTCAGAATTGTAATTTTTAAGGTATTTTACACCACTTTTCTTAAAAATGTCATTTTTCAAGAATGAGGAAAATATCAGTCATAAAAAAAAATAAAAGCTAGAACACTTTAAAACGTTTATCTGTAATGAATTAGATATACTAATATCTATAGCAAATAACTTCAGCCATGAGAGAGAGCATGAAAAAAAGAGAATTCCCCTTTTCTCCATTACTCAAATTAACGCCATTCACTTATGCCAAGAACAGCAAGTTTGACCTTGGCCACTGAGCATTAAACAGAGGGGGAAAAATAATAATAATGATTCTCGCGCATGCGCAAAGCTTTTAGAATGTCTTTTTAAAATTTTCATTATTTTTGAGGGCTCAATTTTTAATTGAAAATTCCAAGTTTTCACAAACTGATTGCAAACAACACTAATTTTTAAAGAAAAAGGGTTACAAAATAATGTTTATATTATTTCTCACAAAAACGGTATTTTACGAAAATCACAAAAAATTTTTTAAGTCCGTAATTTTTTAAGCGATTTTTTCAATCTTCGCACAGAAGTTGTATTATGCAAAATATCTTTGTTTTGTAAAAAAAAAAAGTTTTTTTTTAATTATTAAAAAAAAAAGATAGTTTTCAGCATTTTATTTTTTTAATCACTGATTCTAAATATCAATGAACTTTTTAAAAATCTTTTTCTTTTAAATTCATCGATATTTATAAAATACAAAACTATAACTTATTAATATTTTTACATTAAAATTTATTAAAATGTTCATTTAATTGTGACATTCCGTTTCCCTAAATAATGGCAGCACTGAAAATTTACGTGGGAAAAATAAACAGAAATGATTGCTACTTGTTAGGAATTGTTGAAAAAGATAGAAATTACTTTGAAAGATTAAAAATCAGAAAAAAACCTTTTTGAAGGCAAATATATATATATTTATATATATATAGGAAAAGCACATTGAAATAACAGAGGATCATGTTAAAATAAGTATTTATCAGTAAAATTAATTTACGTGGGAAAAATAAGCAGAAATGAAAAAAATCGAGATCCTGGATTCGAACACGGAGCGACTCGATATCATTCTGGCGATCCGCTGTTATTCCAGCGTGCTACCGAATGCGCTACAAAAACCCGTAGCCGAAAGCGAAAATAGGCGTTAATTATAAATGGAAGGTAAAAATTGAAAGTAATTTTTTATTGTAGAAGGTATATTCACACATAACGATTGAAAAATTTCGATTCACGATTACATTTAAATGTATTGCAAAAAATTTATTGATTTTTGATATTTTAATAAAAAGCAATTAATAATAAAGAATATATAATATGAACATAGCTTTTTTTCCCTAAGTAATTTATGCCTATTTAACTGACTATTTCCAAAAAAAAAATTTCGAAATGGGCAATTTTTTGTTTTCGTTACGGAATTATACATTAGGCAATAATTTAAAGTAAACTATAAGTTTTATGAAAGAGCACAAAAATTTCGATACTGATAAATATTTTAAGTGAATCTCAGAAATGCATTGAATGCAATTTACCATCTTAATCTGACATATATAGTAATTTAATTTTGAAAATAATGTAAAGAAAAATTGACGAAAAAATAACTTTTTTCAATCGCATTTTTTTTACTCGCCAAAGTTACTGATTTCCCCCTGTTTAAGGCAGAAATCTTTAGTGTAACCCTTGAATTAGATGCGGTCGACGGCGAAACAGGTCAAAAGTCTTTGGCGCAAAGCTAATTTTCGACGCCAATGTTTGGCTAAATGTAAAATCGCGTATTTTAAATTATTTTAAAAACCATTACCTTCATTTTTAGGGCATAATTTTTACGTTAATGCTCTCAAACTTCACAAACTATTTGCAAAAATAACGTACTTTGAAATAAAAAATGTACAAAAACTAACGTTTAAGTTATTTCTCAGAAAAACAGCAGTTTACGAAATTCACAAAATGTTTTTTTAAATCCGTAATTTTAAAGCAATTTTTTCAATCTTCGTATATGTTACGGATAATATTGCTTTACACACGGAAAAACAGTTTCGTGCAATGTCTTAAATAAATAACGAAGTTATTCTATGTCGAGTAAAAATTTCGAGTAATTTTTAAAAAATCGCAGGAAAAAAAATTTTCGTCATTTTATTTTTTAAATGAATGGATCTAAAAGAGAAAGGCTTGAAGTTAATTAGTGTAGAATATCGATTTAATAACTCGAAAAGTAATTCATACCCAACGATTTAGAAATAATTTTCATAAAAACGCATCAGTTTTAACACTATTTTAAAAAATTCGAAAAAAATAGAAAATATCGTTATTTTACAAAAAAAATTATACCGTGTCGTGGCGAAATAAATGATCTTTCCGATTCTGTAATTATTTTTTGTCTAATTGCGACACCGAAAATTGGATGACAATTTTGAAATGGTGGAAAACGTAAGATCACCGCTCTGCCGAAAGGGAACGGAAGTTCCGCCAAGTAAACAACCGGCAGGAGTAAAACAATTCGGCGTTTTAAGGTTTTTAATTAATATCTTTTTAACTAATTACAATATCGGAATATAAATAGGCAATACGGCTTCCCCGTAAAATTCCCGATCTTTTGGTACCTTCCCCGACTTTCTGCATCGTACGGTTCGTGAGAAGATAGACGCACATAGATAGATAGATAGATAGATAAATAGATAGATAGATAGATAGATAGATACGTTTGTTTACCTTCGAATTTTAATAGTGTGTAAGATTGTTATTATTAATATTTCCTTCTATTAGAAGGTCTGGAAAAAAGAAAATTGGTCTTCAAGAGGCTTTGGATTTATTACAAAACTTACTATCGGAAATCATTGCTGTACTAACAGATTATTATTCGGATGAAGTCCCAGTAAATTATCTGCAGGGATCTTCGTTAGATTCTTTGGATGTGTGTCGATCAAGACACTGAACACAAGGTGCAGTATTTCATGTAGGGAAAATACAGCCTTTCTTAACCCCGGATGCAGTACTTTAAAAAACATTCAACAGAATGTCACTCAAACATGTCAAACATTTAATGAATTTCTGTGTATTAATGAAAATAAAAAGTATTTCTTTATAAATCGTCAAATTATGTTTATGTGTAAAAAATGTAAATTAATATTTATGTAAATTTTAAAAGTTTAATAAAATTTAAAAATAAATATTTTGTGCTGTAAACTATTAGTGTTCTCTATTTATTTAATATTTTAAGAGTTAAAACTGCCTTAAATAGTAACTCGGTCTTTACGTATTATGAGATTAGTTGAGATGTTTGAGGACTGAGGATGCTTTGAAGTACTGATTTAATTAATTTGCTCTAACGAATTAAATTTCCGAGGTTGTGTATTTTCTTTATGTATATCCCTTAATTTTCAATGCAATGATTCAAAAAAATATTGCAAGAAAAATTTGCATTAAATCATAATACGGTAGATAGATAAAGGGTTAATGTTAAATGTACAGTAAATCTGAATTTGTTTTCTTTCTCTCTCTCTCTCTCTCTCTCCCCCTCTCTCAGTATTTTAAAGTTTCACCATTGTTTTAAAAAGATTTCATGAAGTTTAATATTTTATTAATTTTTGAAGCAAATATTTTAAGTTCAGGATTACATTGGGCATACCCGCTCGTTTCGTCAGTTATTTCATGACGATTATATATGATTTTTTGTTATTGATATGTTAAGTTTAAACATTGAAGTTTCGTTTGCATTCAAAATCATTCTTATATTTTTATTCCACTTGAATTTCTTAAAAGAAATTTTCTTTATCAATCCGTAACTCCCTTCCTTCCTTAGAAAAAACCCAATTTTAGATGGTTTCTAGCCAACAAAATGAACATGTTTGAAAAATTTCACGTTATATATATATATATATGCGTATACATATACATGTATATATGCATGTGTGTGTGTATATAAATGTATATAATTTCCCGTTTAATATCATTTAAATAACTTTTAATTCTTTGGTTCTTTACTAACACCTTAACTTCAAACGTTATCCAATAAAACATTGCATCAGCAACTCGACTCACGCGTTTCTGACCAATCGTGACTTCTGTTAGAAAGGAGTCACGCGACCTTTACAGCAGTATAAAAAACGATAATTCTTTGTCATCATTATTTTTGTCTCCATGCCTTTGTCTAAAATATATGTAAATAGCTGCAGCACTTTCATTCTTTGTGTTTTTGTGCTAATATGCTTATTGTGAAGTCGTAACGCCGTTTACATTCCATGTGTAAGTAAAGAATAAAATGAATTCAGAAGTGTTTCGTTTATCAAGAGCCTAATAATCAACATAAATAACCACCGGTTATGTTATATACACTACATATATACATAGAGTGTTGTTTTGTCCCTTCCGAAGAGATGGAAGTAAAATTCCTAGAGCCTTAGTACTGATTAGTGGCACCATGACAGCCAATGGTATGTCCATGACATCCTGCAACCCCATGTGATGCCACTCATGCAATGGCTCCCAGGTGCAATTTTTCAAAAAGACAATGCTCAGCCTCACACGGCAAGGGTGTCACAAGACTGCCTCCGCACTCTCTGCACTATTACTACCCTTCCTTGACCTGTCCGATCCCCAGATTTGTCTCTAATCGAGCATATCTGGGATCATTTGGGACGGCGAATAGAGCATCTGACGAGTTTGAACGAACTAGAGGCATGGTTACAGCAAATACGGAACGAAATGTCTGAAGACATCTTACAGAACTTGTAATCCTCAATGCCCGATCCTATCGCATCGTGCATTCGAGCTAGCGGGAATTCAACAGGGTATTAAATCCTCCGTTCTTTTGCCCTTTTCTCTGAAATAAATGATCCTTTTTCTTTGATTTTCTAAACATTTACTTATATGAAAGTTGTCATTACGCATATATTATTTCGTTTCATTTTGACGACTCCTTCTTGGTGCGCTAATTTTTTTGTCCATCAGTGCATATACATATAGAAAGATAGATAGAGAGATAAGATTATGTTTATATTATTCCTTTTAACTCCTAAGAATACTAATTTATATTTTCTTTGCAGTAAGTAATTAAAAACTACGATTATATATTAATATATCAGCAATTAATGTGGTTTTAGAATGTGAATCACGTATCTCCTCTTCAGCTTATATTAGTAAGCAAATTATGTTCTTATTTAAACATATGGAAATGCAGAATTCTACTAATTTATGTAATTAATATGCATATAAAATGATATATTCCGTATTATATTTTGATGTAATAGTAGATATATGTTATCTTTAAAAATTACTCTTAATTATACGCTTTCAAATATTACATAGCTTAAATTATGTTAGGACATTTAAGGAAATTAATAGTAATTTGCACATAAATGCTGTGGTATGTTGTAGTTCATCTGATAACCGGAATAAATGTAATGTAATTTACTATCGTGGGGCTCATCTCGCATGCTATTAGTAAGTGAGCGATTAAAATCTAAAATTACAAAGCCTGATTCGGTTGCATTGCATATAATAGTAGCGTAACATAGATTGTTTTCAAAAATATTCAGATATATAATTAATGAGAATTTTCTGCCTCTAATTGCTTCAAAATTGGATTTCACTAATGTATATATTCCTGAAATTAAATAGTATTTGTATAAAGTAATGCTCCATCTGTGTGAGTAAATTTTTTGACTTATATGGATACAAATAACAAAAAAAATTATTTCACAGAAAAAACATTTTTTTACATATAAAGTAAAAATAAACGAATTTCTCAAAGCCAGTTAGTTTGCAACAACAATAAGTCTAGTAATGAAATAAAGCCTTAATTTACCCTTATAAAACTGTTATTTTTAATACAAGTTTATTGCAAGTAATTAATGTAAGTTTTTATAATTGTTTGGTTTTAATAAATATAATTTCATTTCTCCTTGCTTGTTACGTTACTTAAATTAGCAAAAAGATTATTAAATCGAGTAATTCACCAAAATAATGATCAATGATTCATTGTTTTTTCCCTTTAATACCATTTCCATATATCATTGTTAATATTTTTTTATTGATTTCAAAAGGGTATATTTGAGATTATTGGAAGTATATGTCTTTAAATCACTTAAATTATCATCAAATATATATATAAGTTTTTTTCATATTCTTCTCTATGAGAGTAACATTATTCTTCTCTATTGATACTTTCATATTACTTCAATGTCTAGTGTAACATCCACGTGTGTTAGAAATAGGCTTAATTTTTCAACATGGCTATGTTTTTTGAATTATGTCGCAAATTTTTGCTGTACAGGGAAGGTGGTACCATAAAGTAACTTAACCCTAAATCACTGGCCTAATTCAGTAACAGCCCTATAAATCATAATAGGTCACCATTTTAATCCATAGAATTTTTCTGAATCTTCAATTGTTATGTTTCTTGAAATCCGATTTCTTTCTCTTATGGTCTTGTAGATATTGCAACTTTCGCCCTTTTTATTTTATTTTACATATACGTATATATGTGTGTGTAATAGACAACCTTAAGTCCACGCCTTTTTACATTAGATGGCAGCATCCGCCGTGACATGTGACTAAATGTGAGAGTCATGTTAACAATGACCTATAAAACAACAGGAGGGCTCTTTGTGGCGGACGATGTAATTTTAAAAGTCTTTCAAGTGTGACGAGGTCTCAATTGTGGTAGCACCCCTCTCCTAATTACCACAATAAATCGATATTTGACTGAGTTAACGTTAATTAGCACCTTCTATATGGTATGTCTTTATTGACTGCAGGACTCGACCCAAGACATTCTGGCCACGAGCTCGAGACCATAGTCATCAGGTTAGCACGACCATTTAACCGCCATCAGAAGTCACTAGCATTTACAATCTTAAAAGTGATAATAGCAGTATATTAATTTCTATGTGAAGTGCTAGTAAATGTGTCCGACTTGTTTCCAATTTATTTTATTCCGCTTACTTGTAAAATTCCCTCGTAAGCCCTAAGGTTTCAGGTTATATTCTGGTTGTAATATATAGATCGTAAAAACGTGTGTCATATGGTTATGTGGCATGTAAAATATCCCTTGCATATCATTTTCACTGTAGTCTCGGAAAAATTAAACCAAGATATCTGACAAGAGCTTGAATTAAAATTAATTGAAACGTCAAAATGTGTGGTAGCAAGAGCCATTACTAATGGTGCCCAGGCTGGAGAATTACAGTGTTTGCAAATGGCTTTTGAGAAAAAATGTAGTCCATTTGAATGAAAAGTAAATCTAAATTTAAGGCGTAAAATCTCAGAATTAAAACACACATATCTGATAGAAGCTTTCTGTTTTCGAAGGCGCGACAAATCAGAAAGACTTACGAACAATTTATATCTTTGTTCAACAGGAGATTTCTTTCTGATAGGAAATGACAAACAACTCAGCATAAATCCACCTTACATCATCAACTTTTCGCTAAATAATCCTACAGAAAATCACAGCTTGTATTATCTTCGCTTATAAAAAGTTCTTTTTTTAATTTCTGACTTTCGAGAATGGATTTTGATGTAGTAATAAATAATATATAAAATGATGTAAGTAAGTTCTTACAGGTTTCATTTATTTTTGCTTCATAAACCAGCTAAAAACAGATAAAATAACATCAAAATAATGTCAATAAAATGAACAAGTTATGTGAAAGATTAGGCACATTTTTTCATATGTATAAGAAAATGTTCTCCCTCTCCTTAATCACAGCATGGTACTATACAAAAGGTTTTAAAAAAACTCAGAGCACCAACACTTTTTATAAATAATTTTTTGTCAGTGCAGTAAATTAAAAATTACGTTAAAATCACAGATAGCATTATTTGTGCAATGTAGGTATTTAAAGTCAGTAATTACTTAAAGTCAGGCTGAAATTCTTCAGATAATCAATTTTGAGACTTTGCAATTTCTAAAATCTCCAACTCATGACATTTCCAGTGATATAACATTCTTGCTATTTTATGAATTAGAAGCATGTCAAAATGAGTTTTAAAAAATAATAAGCTGTTGTGCCATGCCCACTGTTGTGAATTCGTCAGCTGCCTAGATTTTTCAGACTGTTTCATAGATGGCGCTGTGCTGTTTTTGCCTGCGTATAAGAGGAGAAAGATAACTTTGTATGTTAGTGTTTTTAAGGTTTCTAACGTGTGAAGTTAGTTCTTTTTTCTGTAAAAGTTCTTTTTAATTTTTTAACATATGAAGCTTTGGATTTTATGTAAATAAAGATTTTTATACTATCCAGGTAAGTGGTCTCTCTCTGTTTGTGGATTCGAGCAAGTGGGGTATACTATTTCTGGAACCTGCACCAGAGTGTCGGTTAGGCAAATTTATAGTTTTGGGTGTTGGGGGTTGAGGTGGTAGGTCAGATATAACTCGAGGGTTCTGTCCCAACATCCACATTGACATATAAATGTGTAAATATTAGTCTTTTATATCTGGGAAGAATTTGCAAAGCAATTACATTTTTTCAACTAATTATACACAATTAACTGAAGATTAACTGTATAATAACTGCAAGTTGAATTGTTTGTTTACCAACTTTTGAAGCCAAAATATATAAATTTTATGAAAACATGTGTTTTTAATTATTTGAAATTCAGAAGCTGGGTGAATGTTTTGTGGCTTATTGGGTCTTTCCATGAAAATTTTATCATTTCTCTTAGAAAATGCTTTTACACTCATGTCCATAAATTAAGGATAATAAAGTTCAGGCAAAGAAAGATACAGAAGCAAAACAAATTTGACTTATTTGTAAAGTCTATTTATTAAACAAAAGGTAAAGAGCAAAAAAGATGATATATGTTTGACATAATTAATAAAAATTGCGATTTTTACTCCCTGGAGCAAATTTTAATAAGAACCTATTTACAAAAAAACAGTATAACATGGTTAGTATGATGGTTAATACAGAGTATGTCTCCCGGACGATGCAATACAGGCCTTACAACGCCTACGCATGCTGAGAATCAAATTATCAATCTGATCTTAGGGAATATTACACCACTCATCAAGCAATGCCCTCCGAAGTTCCGGTAGACAGGTGAGAGGGGGATGATGGGCTGCAATTCTTCGGCCAAGCATATCCCACACATGCTCTATTGGATTCAAGTCCGGTGAGTATGCTGACCAATCAATACGGATGATATCCTCCGATTGACGGCATTCGTCTACAACGTTTGCACGGTGAGGACGGGCGTTGTCATCCATAAACAGAAATTCAGCATCCATGGCGCCCCGAAACAAACGTACATGTTGTTCCAGAATGACATGCCGATAGATGTAGCCTGTCATCGTTACACTCTGAACATACAGGTCAGTACTGGAACCAAGAATAATTCCTCCCCAAACGAGCCATCCTACACCACCGTAACGGTGTCGTTCAATGGTGTTCTCTTGGTGGTAACGCGTACCTGGCACTCTCCATATGAAAGTCCGGCGAGAATAAGACTGCAAATTAAACCTGGACTCGTCGGAAAACATCACACGACCGCTGTTGCGGTGTCCACGGTTCATGCTCTCTACTCCAGGTTAATCGCAGGCGACAGTGAGTTTCGGTAAGGGGAACACATCTGACAGGCCTACAAGCATATAGACCATTGCGCTATAAGCGTCTGTACACGGTCTGCCTTGAAACTTCTGTACCGGTAGCTGAAGAGAGCTGACGAGATAGGCCTGATGCTGCGCTCCGTCTGTTTCGTTTGGCAATAACTGTCAAATAAAGGGTCCTCATTCGGCGTCGTAACTCAGGGGCGACCTGTGCTGTTACATCTACTCACATTAACATCATCTTGGAATCGTTGCCAAAGCCTGGAGATGCCACTCTGTGCGATTCCAATTTCCTCGAATACTTCCTGCTGGGTACGTCCACATTCCAGTCATCCGATAATTCTACCACGTAAAAATCATCCAAATGCTTCCTTTGTGCCATAACTATGCGGTTATTGCACTGAAAGCTTTTCAAAGCGCTTGTGAACAATTTTACTTCTTTGCCACCATTCCTTATATACCCCTCTCTTACACTCTCGTGATTGTGACGTACTATCCGCGGCATCTGGTGGTTTCCTGTAATTTTCATATTCTTCTTCATGATTTGTGTGATAATTCTACAGGTGAAATTTTTATTTTAGAGTTCAATTTCTGTGTGATTCTGAATTATCCTTAATTTATGGACTTGAGTGTAGTTTTAAATAGGGCAAAACTTTTATATAAGAACTCTGTTCAAAATGTGTAAGAGGTTATTTGCAAAAATGTTAATAAGAAAAATATTTAATGAGGCACAAATGAGGCTAAACGCCCTTTAATGTGGTGCACTTATTGCAACCAACATAGATACTGGACATATAAATACTGAAAATATTTAAACCTGCCTTTTCATCAAAACAATAGTAAAAAAAGTTCATATCTTCCAGTATATCAATGGAAATTGATGGGAAACCAGGAATATTTCAACCTTCATTAAAATAAATTATATCAAACATTTGTTTTTGTTTTTGATAAGGTAAGATTTTGTATAAAAATTACAGTTTTCTAAAATTTATATTTTTAGAATTATGTAGATTTAATGTATGCATTATTCTATGCTTCTTAAACGCAATTCTGTATATACTGAAGTGACATTTTTAAAATATTGTTAAACCATTTAGCTAGAAAACAGATATCGTAACAAAAAATGACGATTTTCAATAAATTCATAAAGATGCTCGGTTAAAGTTTGCCTATAGTACAGAATAAGCCGCATCTTTTTTTTTGGAAATATTTACCTATTTTTTCTATTTTATAAATAATAATAATTTATTTTTCTCTTCTTTATTCTATCTTATTTTTCTTAAAATATTTTAAACAAATCTGAAAATAACAAAAAATCCCCCTACCTCCATTTAAAAAAAAAAGTTTTCGCAAATAGTCGGGCACTTTAAATAGATCACATGTAAGCATATTAAAAAAAACAAAAATGTTATTTTATGTAAATTTCATGTCAACTTTTGAGAAAAAATTCTTCTTATTTTAAAATTGTACGTAATTTTTGAAGAATAATTCAAATTATATAAAATTTCTTAATGTTAGCGAAAATGTCTGCATTCTATTCTAGCTTCATGTAAGAAAATTAAAAATAATAAATTATAACAATAAATTGCTCATTTATCAACACTTTATAGGTTATGAATAATGCATTTATTTTCATAGCTCCCGTTAATAAACTTTTTTTTAATTAATAAGGTTTAAAGTTCTCCATCTATTTTGTGCAGATGATATATGAATAAAAATTGAATATTTTAAAATTTCTAACAGTAATTTTTTTTAAATAATTAACTCATATAAATTTTATTACATTGATACGGACAAATTTTAATTACGAAGTAGGATTCAATAGTTCTGGGACTGGGTCTATAATGTGAAAATGTTTTGCAGTAGAGTGTCAACGATAATATTTCTGTGTTATTGCATTTATTCCTTTTCTAAAAAAATGTTTGTCACGAATCACTTGGTCAGCGTCTCGCTACGGCTTCGTATTTTGAAGGTGTATGTATTTATTAGATGATGATTGAAAGAAATGGTGTTTGTTCAGCACAGAATGAGTATCAAATTTTGTGTTCGCTTAGGAAAAAGTTCTATGGTGACTTACGAAATGTTTAAGAATGTGTACGGCATTAATACATTATCTTGGATGCAAGCTTGGAGTAGCATCGACATTAAAGAAAAGACAGGGAAAGTGCCGAAGACAGCAAACACTATGGACCCTTTCAGACTTCCCGCACCACTGAAAACATCGAAAAGTTTTGTGCGGTGGTACGTAAGAACAGGCTTGAAACAATAGCGCCACAAATAGCAGAATATGTTAGGATATCCTTGGCCTCACCCCCTGCGACATCAGCATATTTCATAAACTGGCACTTCGCCTGCAGGATCGTCGATTTCAATCTGCAGATGAAGTTAAAATTGCATGGCATTCTGATTTAAGGGACGTGGCTAAAAATTGATTCCATAAATGTTTCGATGACCTTTACAAACGATGGCAAAAATGTGCAGTTGCTCAAGGGTCTTATTTTGAAAATTGTGGGGATTTTGCTATTTAATTGGTAATATTTTCTAAGAAATAGACTCAGCTCGGAAAATTTTTATTCCCTTTTAGGTACAAGACATCATAATAGATACTTCATCAAATTTTAATTCTTAGTTAAAATACATTGAAGAACATCATTGGAACATAAAATATGACTTTAAAATATTAAGAACAACTTTTCTAATGTAGCTAAAAAATTAAAAATGCAATTAACTACATTTGGGAAATCAATCAATCAAGTTGTTCAATAAATAAACCAAATGTATTATCACTACACCACCACATAAGAATATTTTGTCAAAATACGTACAGAGTTATTTTATAAACTTACAACTGATTTCTTGTGAGACGTTGTTCTTTTTTTTACAGTTTTGTACTCAAGGAAATGGAGCAACGGTATTGGACATTTCCTTTATTGAATATGCATTGATTTTCTTTGTGAAACCTGTTATAACTTTTTTGATTAAAAACGGCACCAATAGTAGCTCAAAAATAAGGGTTTATTGGATATCAATAAAAAGGAGCTATTTATTTCAATAAGCACAATAAAAATGAATACTAAAATTTTTTCTTTTACCAATAAGCTGTAAAATAGTCTTTTCTGGGAAACGAGGATCTGGTTTATAGGAACTGCCATCTTAAGTTAAAATTAGAATGAGTTCTACTACATTTTCAATCAATTACTTGCAAATACTTTTATTACTTAACTTCATCAATGTCAATGCAAATAAATGTATCATAATTATTTTTAAAATTTTTATAATAGAAATTTTTTTAAATAAAAAAGTTTTAAATCAGCGTTAATTACAATTATGTGTTACCTCTTGTTGAAGGAAATGACTAATGCACTGTGAACACCTATTAAAGCATCAGAATTTAATGCGGGAAAAGAAATAAATTTTTATTTTACCATTATAAAAAAAGAAAGAAATATGGATATTTTTAATACTTTTATGATAGCTTAATAATTTTACATATAAGTGCAAACGAGAGGCATCAGGTATAGCATACAATCTTTTGAACACAGGTAAAGTAACTACTTCATTATGTAACCGCAATGACTTTTGACACGTAATATATATATATAATGTGGACAAAAACATATACAGCGAATTCAATAAGAAAAAAATCAACATAACAAAAATTGCGTATGTGCTTATGTGTGACCACACGATAGATGTGAAAACCTCTAATTTATTCTGGGCAGATAATCCAATTATCCAGAAATACTACGTTTTCTTTTACGAAATTTTCGTATATGGGCGTTCAGAGATTTTCTTTTTCATGCCCATTCATTAGTGAATTTGCTTATTTCAATCATTTTTTGTAAAGGGCAATGTTTAAATAATTTTGCATTCTTATATATTTATATATAAGTGTACACGATTTAAATGTCAGTTAGTCTAATTATTTAAAATATTTATATGTAAATTACTAATGTAGAATATATTTATAGAATATACCATCTGTTTGATTATACGCTTTATTGGCACGGGTGAATTAAAAAAAATAAAACAATAGAGATTGAAAGAAATATAAATTTTTTTATGTTTTAAAATTAAGTGAATACCAAATTTTTTTTTTAAAAAAAAAAAAGGTTTTTTCAGCATATCTCTGCTCACCAAAAAAATCAGATTTGCCAAATTTTAAATCTATTGATCTAATAGATGAAAAGGGGATTTTTTTAAAAACATATAATGCCCTCGTAACATCCATTTGGGAAGAAATTTGAAAACGTCCTTCTTGAAAAATCTCTGCTTAGCAAAATTTATATGGTGTCCTAATTTAGGTTTAGCTATTCATAGAAAAGAGTTTTTTACTTATAAAACGCCCTCGCAACCCCTCTTGGATATCAATTTTTGCAAATCCTTCTCTTAGAAAATTTTTACTCCATGAAAGAAACATGTTACCTAAATTCCAAATCAAGGTTTATCAGTTCAAAAACACGAAATTCACTTTTGTCTATACCATCCCTTTTATCCCTCACCTTGAGGCTCTATTTTCGTAAAATGACTCTTTTAAATAGCGGTTCTCTACTCCTTGAAAGAAACATACGAGCCAAATTTCAAATCTGCAGATCTAATAGTTAAAAAACGTGAATATTTATCTCTATAACGTCACTTATCTCTTTGAAAATTATTTGGGGTCGATTTTGGTCAAAGACGTTCTTAGCGGATCTCCACTCCATGAAAAGAACATAAGTACCAAATTTCTATTATCAAGGTCAATTGGTTCTTCAAAAACGAGAATATGTATCTCTAATGCCTCATTGACCCCTCTAAATCCCCCTTGGGTTTCTATTTTCTAAAATACTTTTTCGTAGCACATAACTAATCTAGGAAAGGAGCATGCCTGCCTAATTCCAAGTCTGTAGGACTTATAGTTCAAAAACGGAGTATTTTTTATGACGCCCTTAGCTCTTGCAACCACCCATGGTTATCGATTTTTTAAAGGCCACTTATTAGCGAATCTTAACTCCATGAAAGGAACATGCCTTCCAAATTTCAAGTCTGTAGGTCTAAAAGTCTAAAAATGGAAGTATATTTATCTATAACCCCCACTTATACTCTTGCAACATCAAGTCTGTACGTCTAATAGTTTAAAAATGGGAATGATAGTCTGTAACATCCCTTAGTTCCCCGCAACGCCACTCGGGGGTCGATTTTGACTCAAATTATTTTGTAGCGAGTATCTACCTCATAAATGATTCTGCATACCAAATTTCAAGTCTGTAGTCTAATAGTTTAAAATTGGGAATAATTATCTATAAAGCCCTTTAACCCCCCGCAACGCCCCACGGGGATCAATTATCGTAAACCTATTTAGTAGTATCAAATCTGTACTCCATGAAATAAATCTGCTTGTTACATTTCAATAATGTATGTCTAATAGTTTAAAAATGGGAAAAAAAAATTATCTATAAAACATCTTAAGGTATCCGACTAGTAACGACAACTTTTTTTTAAAAAAAAGGAGATATAGGGATATTTTTGTTATTTTTAGATTTGTTTAATGCATTTTAAGAAAAGTGTGCTAAAATTATAACAGAAAAAGAAACGGTTATTACTAAAATGCGAAAAAAATAGGTAAAAATGGACAAAAAATAGCATAAACACGGTCCATTCTGTATCAAAGATTTATAAACAACTTTTCAATTTTTTCATTCTAATGCGTTGTTATATTATTCAATTTTGAAATGACCTTCAGGATAAGGATATTTTCTTTTTTACAAAAACTAAAGCACTTTATCTCAGTTGCTATACGAGATTGCTTAAGAAAACAGTGATTATATTCACATAAGGGACTGTAAATTTTGTAATAAAACAGTGATTGATAAATCTGAAGGTTAAAACTATTCTACTATTATATAGAGCTTACAGAAAAAAATTCAGTTAATTATGCTCAAAACTTTTTTAGCAATCGCTAACCCCGTTTGATTATTTTCGAAAAATCACATTTCGAGTAAAACGCGTTTTAAAGTATGACATCTTGGTTAAAGTAATAGCATCTGCTTTTACTAAAACACTTGTAGTTTTTGTTCTAGTGAACGGATAATGATATTTTTATAAAGCCAATAAGATGACCTATAAAATAAAACCATAAAAAATTGTCAGTTTTTGGCAAAATTCATAATTTTAGGGTAGTCCGATACCTTAAGCCCCTCAACGCTACTCGGGCAAATTGTGGAACACAGTTTTACTAAGAAACCGCTGCGGGCATGCTTCCAACCATTCCCCCAAATTTTATCCCAATAGAATGAACGGCTTAGGAAGGCATAAGAGATATACAGACACACACCAAAATTCATTTTTATTTTTATAGATATGTTATATATGGAACTTACGTACAATTGCTTCAATACCCACATTCAAGATAACTTCCTACCCCAGTTCCACATGTTTCGTATGCGCTGATTTTCCAAACATGTGCTTTTTTTCCTACAATGTCGCCTATACGTTGGGATAGTACGTAAGATCAAAACCAAACGCACGTTGCCGACTGGAGCCAAATGACCGTTTCACGCCAAACCTGACGCTTCATTGAAGTTCATTCTTCAGCAAAACTTGCCTAAAGAAGTTATCAGTTGAAAAATATTTTAACAAACATATTGGGAGAAGAAGACGTATATACGTACTTCAGTGTCAATTGTGTACAAAATTATATATTACCAAAATAAATATTCCCAAATCAAATTCTATAAATGAAATGAAGAACCGTAAATAATATCGGCAACCACTGACGTTTCTTAAAAGGAAAACAACGGCTTGGTTTCACATAAAATCGTTTTTGCTTGTGCCACAGCATTTTCTTAAATTGGCGAAGAGGGGTTGGAAAAGGTACGAACAGTCATAATATTGTAACCTTTATAATATTTGGTATATCACTATGGGAGAAAGTAGCGAGACGTCTTGAGATGCAAATGGAGTCTTCTGCGTAGATCTGAGCATGCGCAGATGATAGAAAAGACTTTATATGGAGCGCTGTACAATTGACGAGGTACTGCGTGTCAAGACATTCAGGTAGCAAAATTTAATGATTAAAGAATAGCGAGGCTTTACACGAACAGCAATCACACGCTTCTAGGTTCATACATACAGAACTGGTCAAGTTCAAATGAGAACAGGTTGACCATCAACCCTACTGCTCGGACATGTCACCATGTAAATTCAATTGGTTTGGTTCCTTAAAAAACTTCTGAAAAGGAATAGCTTCAGCTTGGACGCCGAGCTTAAGGACACTGCAATTAACTCGGTCTCGTCATGACCAAAGGAATTCTGGGAACAAGGAATCATTCGGCTCATTGATCAATGGAATCGCTGTGTTCAATCGTATGGTGTATATTTAGAATAAAGAGTTCATTTGTAACCGGAGTGTTGTATCGTAGAATAAAACTCTTCTTTGCAGCGTGCATCCTGATTATTGATAAACCTTCCTTAAATCAGCTTGATTCATGGATTTTCAAACAAAATTAAATCTGTACTCTTACGAGACCTGAACTATGTCAGAATGTTATGTTCGATTTTCCTACCAGTGGAATTGGATAAATACACAAAATCGATATAAATTACATTGACCAATCCATATTATTTAAAGATTATTTATTAACATGCAAATTGGCCTATTTTTACGAGAACACAGTTCTTGGAATTTCTCTTGCACGTAATATCTGATTTTGTTAAAATTCTTTAATTTTGAAACGTGTGATTACAGCTCGATCGTGCTGTTCCGTAAAGACATCAGAAGTAAAACATTCATTATAGAGATTTCCAGCATCATATTGTTAGGTATGATGGTTGCGTAAAAAAGATTCCACACTCACCTGGACTTAAATTATCACATGAACGGATATTATTGCATTTTCTTCCGTGGAGTTACTTGTAATAACAGGTTTATGCTTACCCACCACCACACCTCAAGAATTTAAATTATATAAGTGTTGCTTGTGTGAGTACGTTAAATACACTCAGCATTTATTTAAATTTCTTCTCTCAAAGTCGGTTGATTCCTTTATTATAACCATTATTATTATAATTCCATTATTATTATTATTATTACAGTCAACTCTCGATAATTCGAAGTTGGAGGGTCCAATGAAAAACTTCGAATTTTTAAGAGTTCGAATTATCAAGAGGGTGGAAAAACTCTCAAAATACACGAATAGAAATTTTTTCTAACACATTTAAATTTGATACTATGTAATAAAACAACAATTGTGTATATATGTATAAAATTATTTTAAAGTATTCTTAAAAAGTACATGTTATACAGCATAAATATTAGTCCTGTATTAAAAGAATACATTCAATACATTCATACACAATCCTACATGCATCTCTTCTCCACAATAGCGGACCATCCTTTCTGAACACAAGTGTAGGCAGGTCTCGTGTTAAAGAATGAAATGGACGGCTGACAAAAGGTGCGGTTGGTTTATTGCCCACTTGAAAAAGGAAAGCTATGAAAGTATCTTTTCGCCTGATTAACCGGAAAACTCTAAGAAGGGGTAGCAGACAGATTGGTCATTAAATGGACTACGTTACATTTGAGACACGCAGAGACAGTAAAACACAAAACTTGTAAGCTCCAATCTGTTTGCTACAGGGCTGTACATGATAGTGAGTGTTCAAATGGTCGAGAGTTTCATAAGATAACTTCAAATTATTGCGCGTTGTAGTCTGACCAGCCACATATTTTACTTCGAATTATTGAGTGTACCCAAACGTATTATTTTAGTTCGAAATATCAAGAGTTTTTCTAGGGACTGAGCATATACTTCGAATTATCGATAAGTTCGTATAATCGAAGGTTTGAATTTTCGAGAGTCGACTGTATTTGTTGGGAAGAAAGGTTTCTTTCTTCCCAACAAAAAAATAGGACATCATAAATTATTTCCGTTAAATGTTTCAGCACTTTAAAGGGATGAAAATATTCCCTGATGACCAAAGACCCCTAAAGATCTTGTCCTTACTGTCTTATAACATTCAACTTCCTCCTAATTATATTTTAACTGTCCTTCTATATTATCTAATCTTCACAACATAGAGCTTAACCCCACAAACCATCAACTGTTTCATTTGCCAAAGGTCTTCGACATGGAAAACGCCATTTTGGACGTCCTAGGCGCCATTTTGTTTATCTGATCAACTTAGACTAGACAACATTAAAACTTTGCTGTAAATATAAACATATACCGATATTTTATTTATTACCACTTATTATTATTTTGAAAAAAAATAAAGTTTGAAATTTATTTCTTAATGTAGAATTGTGATGTTTGGGAATCATTCCTATTCATCCTTATACTAACTTACGAATAAAATGCTATTCACAGACAATTATTTTTTATTGCTTTCCTTCATTTCTCAATTTTTACCTAAATATTTCTTTTTAATTTTGCTGAGATATTTTTCAAGTTTTAAGCAATAGTCATAAATTCTTATTCAATCAGAATATTACTGATGCAAAACTCAATATTAAGTGTTTTAACTGTAGATTAAATGCAATAGATGCAATGAGCATTTTAATTTAAAACGATTTGCGCCTAATTGAAAAAGGGGGTCAAAAGAAAGAAACTAAAATAAAATCAATTAAGCACCGTTTCGCTTTTAAAATGATTTGTTTAGAGAATTCTCTTTTGGGAATTCGCCTTAGCAGAGCTTAAGAAAAAAAGAATTTGTTTACTTCTCTACCAGAGTGCATTCATTTTATAGCAATAGTTTGAAAAAGGGAAAAACATCATTAAATCTTTAAACGAATAAACGTAAAAGCGAGAATTTAATTTCCTGGCTTGTCATCAAAGTAGCTGACGGAGTAATCCTTAATATCCGGTGAACTTAGGCAATTTTCGCAGACGAGTTTCATTTGGTATTTTGATATGCTTTTAAGTACTTCCAGAAAAAAATATTTTACTGTCGCATTTAGATATTTTTAATTAGAAAATATATCACTTGTGATTTCTTAAAGATAAATAACTCATGCATTCTAATTATGCCATATAAGGATAGTGAAAAATGTAAATGTACCAAACTTTTAAATCTGAAGATGACATTAATTAAATATTTTAGCTGGTTATTGCATAAATTTGCAATAAGTTTAATTCAGTTTATTTTTAACTATTTTACAGATATACAAACTGCATGACATAAAAGTTATGTTAAAAAAAAATTCATAAATAAAACGAATCCGAAACACACATCCTCAAAAAAACATCACAAAAAAAAATTGTCAGGGCTATACGCACAATAAAAAGAAAAAGAAAACAGGAAATAAATAATAGCATGTCATTTGCCAGTACATCTCATTTTATTAAATAACAAATATACAGAAATGTTCATAAAATAAGTATAACTTCAATGCTTTTCATTTTCAATCTTACAAATGCATAAAAGTAGGTTTTAGAAGTCTAGAATCGCAAATATTATTCCTATAAGAATGTTTTTAATAACCAAGTTGTCTAGATTTATTGCTATTACTTTATTTTTATGTATACCCTGCAAATTATTGCTTTTTTTTGCCGACTGAATGGTTTTTGAAAGTACTTAAAGCAAGATGCTTTTAAGAAAACAGCTTATAAATGTATTGTGTAATAATATACTATGTTTCAAAACTAATCCTAAAAATATACTTTTACTTGCATTTATACGTGAATATATATAATTATATATATCCATATATATATATATATATATATATATATTTATCTATCTATCTATATATCTCTCTGCCTCTCTCTCTATCTATCCATCTATATATGCTTATATGTAAATAAAGATATATATACTCGTATATATGATGTTATCTTGCAGGTTATGAATAATATGCGCATTTAGGTAAGGAGATATAAACCTATGTCATTTCTTTAATAGAAATTTCATATTTTGCTTATTCATGCTCTTACAGCTTTACTTCTATTTCTAGTGGGTTTTTTTTTGACATAGTATCATAATATACGTTTTATTAACTCAAAATTTTAAACAATGATTTGAGATATGTGAGTAATCCGAAATTCTTTATTTAATAATAAAACATTAATAATTTAAAAAAAAATATTTATTTTTTAATGTAATTTTGTAGTTAAAATACACTGCTGGTAACAAAAATTGCAACAGCCTGAAGGAAGCATGCCTACTATGCGAAATTTACATCATACGTTTGTCATCCACCACACGTCACAAAAAGCTGTAATTTTAATCATCCCATCTTTATACAACGTGGTATATGCCAAATAAATTTCGCAGCAATATCTCTGGTCATTGTTTGTGTTTCATTTGGTGTGGCTTGTAGTGTATTATATACGCGTGATTAAGTAATATACTTAACATACATCATACAATTACTTTTTTCCTGAAATGTACCGGATGTGAGTTAAATTTTCTATGTATGCAATCGATTGACTGAGCATGAAAATAAAACTTAGTGCATTCGAAATATTTGTTTGAACTTAAACTTTAAAGGGTTATTAATTTAAAGGCAATTCTTTACTATTATATTTCAAAAGTAAACGTATTTTAAAGTGAAACTCTGTTTCATTAGTTATCCATCACTAAAAGTTTTAATTGCATTTGGAATGAAATGCATATGTACATGCACTTTAATAACTGCATATTTTCTAAGAATTGCGTCATATTTTATCATCTTCTGAAAACGTTTTTATCTCCAAAATTTTATATAAATATAAAAGTTCAGATTGCATAGAATTTCATCGACTCCAATGTTGCCAAGTGTTATCCTTCTTAAAAAAAAGCTTTTTCTGTTTGTAAATTTCACTGATGAAAAAACCACGTACTAATAAAGCTTTTAAATTAGAAAATGAGAAATGAGCATTAACTAAATAACTTTAATTGAATTAAATACTAAAGTGTTTGTATATATTTATATTTTTACAGGAAACTTGAGGTTCATTTTTTTATTTGCAAGAGATATACAAGTTTATTCATAATTTCCTCTAAGGTCTCGCAGCGTTGTGGTAAAAACGCTAGCGTGAAAAAGAACATATGAAAATATGCAGAAAATGATCAAGTCAATAATTTTGATAGCACTATGTTGGCTAGAATGAAGCAGGAACTAGACTATCACAGTTCTTGTAACAAGGTTCACATATAGAACAATCTTATCAGATGAAAATAAAAAGTAATTTTTTTCTGTATCCATTCATATATTCGGTTTTGCTAAAAATTCGTTTCTTTTTTTTTTTACTTCAGGGAACCGAAACCTTGTAAGAAACCATGAATAATACTGCATTGTGAACTGAAAGATGGTTCCCAGGCAAAGGCTGGTGCATTTAGCGGTAAAAATAAATGCCGGATGCTTTTTTCAAACTATTTATTGCAACGGTATGACAACGAGCAATCTTTATCTGTCTCGCATACTCATTAACATGCTCATTGAAATGAAACAAACAAGCTGGGGAAACTAAGCAATTATATTTGGAATTTATCAATATATATCCAAACTACTTTAATTACATTAGTGGTCACTATTTACAGAATTGGGAATTATTTACAGTAAGCTAAGCCAATCGCAACGTTATGTGTATGCAGTAAATGGTAAACTATTTACAGGATAGTTAGTAAAAGGCAGCGCCACTTATATCCTGTAAATGAGTGGCGCACCCATGCACTTACCATACTGTAAATAGTTTCACATTCGTAAATAGTTAACATTATTTTTCATAAAGTAATCTGTGATATGCGGATAAAAAAAGCACCAAATAAACTTGCTTACATGGCCCTACTTGGTTGTTTCATTCCGTCGAGTATGTGATATAGTACGTCGCATCGGTAATAAGTAAGATTACACAGAATGGTTTAAATAAAGAAAATGCAGATGAGTAAGTGTCAATGTTTGTGTGTGTGTTTGTTTGTGTGTGTGTGTGTATGTGTGTGTGTGTGAGAGAGAGAGAGAGAGAGAGAGTTTGGATATATGCATGTTTATTTTATATGCCACACACGATATCGTACATACAAATTCGTTGTGATTTGTGACTGTTTACTGTTAATAGTATCTTGTACTTAATGTGTTCTAGGACAAAACTTCAATTTGTTTCCAAAGAAAGTGCATATTATTTAAGGCCTCTAAGAACTCTCAAATTGCAAATTTTTCAATTTTTTGAAAAAAATATATGTTAAAGCCTCAACATTTCTGAGCATTTTGATACCAAAATGTTGTTGATAGTGTAAAAATTTCCGAAGTTATTGAGAAATAACTAGAGAAATTTAAACAAAATCCCTATCTTTTTCGTATTTTTAACTTCATTTTTCTCAAAACAACAAATTTTAGCTTGCGCGCAGAATTTCTCAGAAACTATTTATGATATCGATTTGAAATTTCATACACGTGTTCAAAATATGACTCTTCATAACTTATACTACAATTTTCAACAAAAAAATTATTAAACTGTTTTTTATTTGAATTTTAATTTATTTTTTTCTTAAAATTTTAAAATTTTCGTTGTAATTGTATTTAAAAATATATTTCTTTCTCTAAATTTTTTTAAAGTTAATATAACTTCGAAAGTGAACATTTTTATACCAAGTAAAGTTAATTTTGTAAATTTTGATCAATTTTGTACTTCAGAATCTTGCGCGCTGTAAAATACAAATTTTCAAATTTTTGAAAAATTGTCGAATTTTTATTTCCTTATAAATTTTAAAACATTTTCTCAAATTATCCGGAAATTGGAGAACGGATGTAAATATATGTGATTATCATGTGATAAAAATTTCAAATGATTATTTTGCTTTATAGCTAAGTTACATTTGTTTCAAGAATTATATTTTTTTCGAGTGTACACATATATGTTAAAGGTACTGTGACCCCTTAAGTGACTTTTATTTTGTTCTTTAAAAATTTTAGACCTCAAAGAATTTGTTTTTAAAAGGTCGACAAGGTGCTGAGTGATAGTGATTATCCTTTAAGAAATAGTTTTGTTGGGAAAACCTGAATCGTTGGTGAATATTATTCAAGAGGTAAAAGTTGAACGAAATGGATGAGAATTAAACAATACATATGAAGTTGAAATTTAAGAAAGTACCAGAGATAAAGTGAGAAATAAGTCATTGCTATGAAAATTAAATCTTCTAACAAAAGTTTAAGTCACTGAAGAAAAAAAAGCGCAGATATTCAATCCCAGAACTTCTAGAGTTTCTGGAAACTAGGCTAGTTAATGTTCTTTTCTGTAAACTGTATAGCTTATAAATATCGCGCCTGCCTTGTAAGCCCAAGGTTGTGGGCTTGATCTCGGCTGAAGTCGATAGATTTTCTGGAAGCGAAAACCACAGGCCGTATGTCGTATAATTAGGGGGCATGTAAAACATCCCTTGACTATCAAATTGTCTCTGGTACTCTCTAAAAAGTATGACGCAGCAATATATTGGCATCTGACGACAGCTTGAGCAGGATTAATTCAAGCGCCAAAATTTTTCAGTAACAGCCACCACTAAGAAATGGCTTTTAGGGACTTGCCGTGTTTGCAATAGCCTTCTTATCTCCAAAATATAGTCCTTCTAGAAGAAAAGGAAGCTCTTTTCTTGAACAAAAAATGTAGTTCTCGTCCCATGACTAACTTCTCTTCGTACAACGGCTGGATTTTTTGGGCTGCATGATACCATTAGATATCACCTTCCAATTTAACCATTAGGATAACTGGAGAACTGAGATCCAATTGGCATTATCTTGTGCAGATCTGTAATGTAAATCTAAATGAAAAGAAAGCTCCTGAATAATTAATATAATATAAATGCTAATAAAAACTGTGTAACCAATGGAAAATGTAAATGGTTTCAGACAAAGTGATGAACTAGTGTCTCTACTTTTCTGCATAGCTTTGGAGACAGTCATTCGTAACGCAAATATGAAAACCAAGGGAAACATGTTTTTGAAATTTATGCAAATTTTTTATATTTGATGATGATGATGATAATATATATATATATATATATATATACATATATATATAGTAACATAAAATGAAATAAATAAATGGCATAATAAAATTGATGATACAAAATAATATCACTAACAAAGCTAAAAGATTTAAACCAGATTTCAAGAAACACACTTTAAAAATGATGGAAGAGTATATTATAGAAGAATTAACTAAGCGTATGTATAACATGGAACATAATTAGAACTTTAAAATGTAAGAAGCCAAAAGAGTCAATAGACTAAAATGAAGACCTGTTATGATTTCTAAAGCTGTTGCTGAATTAGGACCAGCAAAATTAGGGTTAAATATATTTTATAGATCCTACCTTCACCTGTTCAGCAGAAATTTTATACATAACAGGAAAACATACCAATATTGAAAAGTTAGGCCTAAAACCAACCACGTGTAATTTGCAACCAAAAGAAAAATAAAATAAAAATAATAGAAAATATGAAAGGAAATGAATCCAAACAAAATACAAATGAAAATAATTTTGAAAAGGAATAATGAAGCAAAAACTTACATGAAAAAATGCAAATAACCGGAGAGCGGGAAAGAAAAAATGCAAATATTTGGAGAGCGGGAAAAAACTGTACGTACGAGAACATATATATATATAGATATATATATATAACTCCAAGAGAATTCTCTAAGATTTGAAACAAGCGTTCTTGGAACTTAAAAAAGGAGGTTGTAAAAATGCACTAACTGCTAACCAGGAAAAAACTAAATACATGAGGGTAAACAACTTTGCTATTCACCTGGAAATTGGTTCTTATAAATGACCAAAAGTTAATAGCTATGTATAACTAACTCCTTAGATCAGCATTTGTAACAATATCACATCTGAAATGCAGCGAAGAATTGATGCAGTGAATAGATACATTTATGGCTAGATGAGGTACTTACAAACGCATTTAATTAAAAAGAAAACTGAACTAATAATTTGCAAGTGTCTAATTAGACCTATACTCACATACTCGTCAGGATCTTGGACAATGCTACAAAACGATGGAAATTTTCTCGTTGTCTGTCAGTCAGATTCTAAGAGTCAATTGTGTAGGAACTCAAGTTGATGGTATTTGAAACAGACGCTCAAATTTAGAACTCTACCACGGATTCAGGAAAATCAGACATTGTCAAATACATAAATATCCATAGAATTCAATAAGCTGACTACTTTGTTAGAATGAACAAAAAATAATCAGGACAAAAAATATTGTTGACGAAATCCACTGGAATACTAACTATAGGTCCACCCGCCCTTCGAAGAAGTAACTCTCTAGAACGGGATTTCGCTACCCTAAGTGTGACTAATTGAAAAGCTCTTTCCAGAAAAAAAGTTAACTGAAGAAAAATTCTTCAAAAAAGTTAAGTTCCACTCAGGACTCTCTGACATCGAAGAAGAAATGTGTGTGTGTTAATATAAATAGAAACCATGTATTAATTTAAGTCACTGATACAACATAGCTGTAAGGGCAAAATAAAGAAAATATTTAGATGTATTACTTATATTTTTGGACATTAGTTAATCGGTTTTCGGAGTTATTCAAACTCTTTCCCATTAAATATAAACACTAATGCCATTTTAAAAATTAAAATTAAAATTTATTTTCAGATAGAATTTGGCAATGTATTCTTTCTTACTTTGAATTCGGAATAAGAAATTATAAATTATTCGATTAACTTTTATAAATTTTACAATCATTACCTTAAAGAAAATCTCAGTATGTATGAGTAAAATTGAATACATTATATAGCTAAATATAATTCATGTAAATATCCCAATTTTCATGACACATAAATATAAAAAATTCAACAATTTTACGCCTTTTTTATTTATGCATTCATTATCTTATTCCAATGAGTTTTTCTAATACTAAATTCAATTGTCTGACTTTATGTTTTTAAAATATTTTGATAAAATATAAAATTTTCATATTCATAACCAAAAAAAATTTTATATTGTATCTTAAGATAAAACATAAATTTACAGCTTAAGAAATTATTTAATTGCATTTAAAGCACATACATTTTAATTTAAAAAGCTAAAATTTAGTTTAGAGAGCATATGGGGATGATTAATTTAGTAAATTTTCATTTCAAGATGGTTCGAATACAGTTTAGTCAATTTTCAAGTAGTCCAATTTCACGGATATTAAGTTATAGGGACATAAATTTTGACAGTGATAGATGTGACAATAAACACACGTTTCTAGTATGATTAATTAGTCAACAAGACTTAGTGGTGTGGAAATATGTCACATCAGATCAATTATACACTCTGACATGAAAACTTTGCAGATTTTGTCTAGTTCTGTTCACAACACTCAATTCATTTCCAATTTATTTTTAAGTTATTTTCGCTGTTATCTTCAAGTCGTGTGTTTAAAACTCTGTATATTACCATCGATTGAGTAAACTTTTTATCTGTTTTCAGAATGGATGTAGGCAATTACTTGTAAAGGAATTTCTAGAAAAGGCATAGAGTAGAAATTATTTTATTTTTAAATGTTCTAGACTGCCATCTAACAACAAGGGATGGGTTTTTTAAATCCCTTTAGATCGAAAAAGTTCGAGTAATATTGTAAAAAATTTAAAATTGTGACAAATTTTTTGCAAATATTTCTTTTTCGTATGGGTTGCATTTTGTTTGTATAGCCTTTGCAGACACGGCATTCTCTGTTTTTTGAGAACCATTTCATTGGTGGCATCAACTACTGGAGGCTCCAGCTACTAAATTTTGGATGCTTTTATTTATTAAGTTCAACCTCTCGTCGGAAGATAAGTAATGCTGCGAAATTTTACTGAGTACCAGAGCTAAATTGATACACAAAAGACTTTTTACATGCCATGAAATCATATAACATACATGCCTGTGATTTTCACATCCAGACAATGTGTCAACAGCCGGGATCAAACCCTCAATCTTGGGATTATGAGTCGGAATCTCTAGCTCTAAGAGAAAAATGGGTATAATTACCAGAAAATTATTTTGATAAACAGGCTATTTAGGCTGTGAAAAAAATACTTAAACAATATAATTCCATATTTTATGTGCCATAAGCACCTGTAACAGAAAATGTCCACCTTATATTTGAAAATAACAAAATTTAATTCTGTTCTCCATTTTTTTCTTTCGTTTTTAATTATCCTTACCGAAATATTAGTACACAATTCTTTTCTTTTGCTAGCACTTTGAGATTAAAACAGTTATAAAAATAAGTTATTTATTCATCGTTTTTCCTTAATAGGAATAATCTTTATTATTTTTTATACCTTATTGCATGTAATTTATAAAATTACACTTTTTTCTAGTTTACGTAAAACGAACTCAGAGCTGCTGATACATTTATGTATCTTTTCAATATCATAAACATGTTTAGACAGAATATGTTTAAAAGTTTTGAAGATAACTTGTATATGAATATATTCCAATACAATTTTTATTTAAATGCAGCTATTCAATAGTATTTCCTATCACCTTACAAATAAATTTTTTAATTTAATTTTGTTTATTGGGAGAAATAATGGCTTGTAATATCCAGAGACATTAAATCAAATAACATTTGGTTAAAAAACAAAGCTAAGTGGAATTGTGTTTCACATAAAACATTTTAAACGTTCCCAATATTAATAAAACATAACATGAGTAATATTGGTTTTAATGCTTTTAATAAGCAAATATCATTGCTTAAATTAAATAGGAAACAAATGCTTTAATACATAATGTCCTAAATATTTCAATTCATTTAGGAACAATAATATTTAAAAATATATAAATAATGAACCTCAGATGTTTTTTGAATTTATAAGAGGCCCGGCAATTATTAGGTATGGTATAATTTAAATAGTTTCTAATCTGATAGCAAATAGCAAAACTCATTAGTACTTTTTTTTACCCTTAAGAAAGAAACTCAAATGAATTTTATTTAATATAAAACACTTTAAAATTTACATTATTAATAAAGCATATCGCATCACAGTACTATTGTATTTAAAGTTTAAGGCTAATATTATCTGTAAAGTTAAATATAAATTAAAGGAATTATATTATAAGGTCTTAAATATTTAATTAATTGGTAGGTAATTATAAGTATAGCTCAAAGACAAAATTTCAGAGATCATAAGAAGCAAGATAAATATTTAGAATTATACATAATTTGCATAATTTTCTTATCTAAAAGGAAATAACATAAGTGCGAAATACAATCAATGCAAACATCGCAATTAAGTCTGAGTGAGTGAGTGAAAATTAAGATCGCATTGTTCAGCTACACGAGGGCTTTTATCGCAATTTAGCAAGCAAAATTAAAAATTAAAACCACAAGATTCTTAGTTAACCCAAATTATAACTATTGATGCATCATATGTTTCTGACAAATATATAAATGTATCGCTTTATAAAGAATAACAGTTCAAATCTCAATCAGTTATGTAGGCTATCTAAAAATGTTAATATTTAAAATAAAACATATAGATTTGCATTTTGGAATATTCATTTATTGCACAATAAGAGCCATTTCCTTGATTGAAAATGAACTAATATTAATGAGCATGGTACAATTTATACATTTTTTAAAATTTAATGATTTTCAATTTTTTTGTTTGGTTCTATTGTATGTAATATCTAAAATAAAGTTTATCTTCAAAATTTTATAAGAAGCTAACCATTAATTTTTTTAAAAAAAAAATCTAAAATTTATGAAGCTATTTTAAAATGCCACTCCTACAAAAACTGACGTACGCACATGAAGCTCATTTATTAAAGTACATCAAACTATAATTAACAAAAGTTGGTATGGGTTTTGTGAAAACTTGATTGGTAATCGCACAATAGTTTTTTTATGCATACGTAATGAATATTTCTTTAAAAAAATGCCCAAATTGTGAACTCAAATATTTTTAAATAAATAAGCATTGCTTTGATTCAAACATACATTAAACTTTTGTTTTATGAATTATGAGCAATAGTTAAATAAAATATTAAAGAATTTGGCACAATAGAAAAAAAGCCTTAACATTTTAAAAGTAGACAAACTAGTTACTTTACCTTCCTGAAATAAATTTTTCACCAATCAAGTTTTGATTTGTCATTAGGATTTTAATGAAAATGAACGTAAAAGTTATCAAACTGTGTGTTTTTCAATCCTAGAGCTTTCAAATTTTGTGATATTTTAAAAAGTATACAATGGATAGTTTAGGCCAAAAAATTCGATTTGATTTTTGACCAATTTTTGCCAATTAAATTTTACCGGTTCCCCTTAAATATTAAAAATTTACTAACAGCATGATTCCATTAGAAATTTTTAAAATGTTTCACGCTGTGTAATTTTTTTTTCTTGCTAGATAAATGCTATACATTTATTAATTAATGTGGATTACATAATTTTTCCTTTAAAAAATTAAAGCAAAACAGTCATTTTTTTCAAAATGTATATTTTATTTATCGTATAATTTAAATCTTTTGAATTACTTCATTACAGAAAATGTGCTCAAGATGTACAGACAAAATATCTTCATTGAAAAATACAACAGCAAAATATATTAAATTCTGCTTTTAAAATAAAGCTGTACAAGAGAGCAATTAAATGTATCATGGATATTACTAAAGAAAGAAATCAGATATAATAAACTGTATCAGTAGCATAAATAATTCAACTGTAAACTGTAATAAATACTTCAACTGTAGTTTTTATTAGAAAGATCTGGATCAATACAAGGATTCAGGCATATTTAATATTTCTTTAAACTCTTATTTCTTTCAAGTTACTAGAGCTAAATGTCTCCATAACAGAGCTTACTATTTTTAACAATTTATCTATTGATATACAAATTTCTACTATACTAAATACTTACTATTATTATATAAATTTCAATTCATACTAAGTATAAATAATTTAAAGCATAGAATATAAAGGTCTATAGAACAGTCTGGAAAATTCTAATACAATAGTTAAAAGTGGAATAAATATTCTACCTTTAAAGTTTTAATTTGAAAGACATTTTATTTACACGTTAATTGCAAGAATTTTCATAGTTAACAAATTGCCTCTTTTATATAGTTAACATATATAGTTAACAAATTGTATCGTATGGAATTTATTATCGAAAGGATAGGATGTTGTTTGAGAAAATATTCTACAAAGTATAAAATAATATGCAGTACTTTGTATGAGACATTGCAAAATCCTTCTCTAAAAATAAATGACGAAATTTGATGGTAGATGCACATTACCAAGTGATGCCAAATGTGAGAAGGTAAAAAAAAGGAATCTTCAGAATAAACACTATCCGAACCGTTATTTTTGCGAGAAAAATAAGACGGAAATTTTCTTTCCTGAAGCGACACGTGTTATAGAAAAGAGTGTCACGTCGTCCCTTTCGAAGTTAGTTTCAACGACTGATCGTAAGAGCAGCATCGAGATTGGACTGCGAAAATTAGATTGGAAAATGCATCAAACCTCATCTACCACCCAGCCACGCCATCTACTGTACACTAACTGTGACAAATCTTACTAAAACAAAGAAATGTGTGAAGTTTGAGGGTCCTTAGTGCTACCAGTGTGATATGAGTATGCGTGGATCGAAGCTCCATCGACAACAGTGGTTGCTCTCAAAGCTCCATCTGCCGTCTTTTGCAGCATGTACAACACTGCCTTGTTGTTCGAAGGGTAATTGACGATCCAAACAATTACAGATCTATTAATTTATAATAGCCTACACTTCCGTTAGGAATACTGGTGTTGCTTTCATGATAGAGGCAATTTCACTTACAATGGTGTGGGGTTTGTGCAAGAGACGGGAACCTCAGAATGGCACTGAGTCTCACAAAAATCATTTTTCTTTTTTCAAATGGTAGCTCCCATGTAAGAATATGTTGCCAAAGTAGTGAACAGGAGCAGTCCAAGGCAATTTCTGGAGTTTTCCACCATGCGAGAATGTGGCATTATGGTTTGAAGATAAAAGTATGTTTTAGCAGCTTATCTCTTGTTCATATTTAGAACAGTATGATGACACAAACATTTAAATGTTCATCATTCGGTCGGTGATAATCCCCTTTCATTGGAGACCAAATGTCCTATATTAGCAAAATAACACCAAATACTGCAATACATGTATCAGCTAATATGCTCTGTAGTAGATACAGATCCTTTCCTTGTTAATATTCGCCACTGACCGGTCACACTCAAACATGTTGAAAGCGTTTCGACTGCTCTTGCATGTCCTCCAACCTTCCCATTAAGAAAACAAACTGTAGTGAATGGTGCATTGTATACATATTTGAATTTGGTAATTTTTTAAATATTACTTTACAAAAATTTTACTCAATAAATATAACTAAGTAATGTTATTGTTTTATTTATGCTTATGAAATTCAAAGCTTCAAAATTCAATATTATTATTTGAAATACAATTAATCTCTAAATAATCTCTCGTTATTAAACAAATGTTCCTCATTAAATTAACCATTTCCTGGTACACATTCTACAATAGATATTAAATAAGTTCAGTTTATTTTTTTAAATTATATATTTTTTGTATACATTTTGTGAAATGTTTCCTTTTTATTTTTTGTTTTTCAAATCAATTTCTTTCTTTCAAATATAAAACTCATTCTTCCCCTTTAACTACGCATTTAATTTTAAATTTATTGCCGTTAAAAGCATGAAATAATGATAAAATACTTTTCTCCTTGAATTCTTTGTATAGAACAAAATTTATTTCACCGTCTTAACTTCGCTTGAAGTGTATTTAGTAAGAAAGACAGTTTCAAATTTCTAAAAGACTTAAAAAGATTACTATCTATTTTCACTCTTTAAGCTCAAAATCGAAACTTCAAACATTTTCTGATCTTTTAAGTATGTCTTTTCTCTCATTTCGCTTTCAGCTTTGTGTAGGCTTCTTCACTTTTCATTCTCATCTTAACTTACTGTTAAATAGAAGGCTTACACAAAGAAAAGGATCTCAAAGCAAATAGTTCTACGCCATCTATTGTTATCGTGTTTCATTTTGTTTCGACTATTCAGTTAGGAAATCGACAGCAACAATACTAAAGGAATTGCAGTTCTTCTTTGAAGTGTACTTCCTAACATTAATGTGCTGTTTGAACGTATTAAACACGCTTGGTGATTTCGGATACATGTATTACATTCAAATGGCCAAAGTAATATTTAAAATTTCAATTCCGGCAATCGAAACGCGTGTGAATAAAAGGCAGTGATCTTTTTATGATTTTAATGCAGAAATTAAATATATTTAATCTCTTTGATGTTTAAGGTATCAGACTACTTGCGACAACTTTTTTTTTTTTTAAATGGAGATATAGGGAATTTTTTGTTGTTTTTAGATTTGGTTTAGTGCATTTTATGAAAAATATGCTAAAATTAAGAAGAGAAAAAGAAATTCTTTTTAGTAAAATGTGGAAAAAATGGGTAAAAATTGACAAAGAATAGTATAAACGCGGCCAATTCTGTACCAAAAGTTTATGAACAAATATTCAGTTTTTTATTTCTGATGTGTTGTTATGTTATTCCATTTTGAAATGACTTTCAGGATAAGAGATGTTTTCATTTTTACAAAACCTAGAGCACATTATCGGAAATATTATAAGAAATTTCTTAAAAAAACCATTGATTATATACACACTAGGGATTGTAAATTTCATAAAACAGTGACTGATAAATGTGAAATTTAAAGCACTTCTATTACTATACAGAACATACACAAAAATTTCAATAAATTATTTCAAAACTTTTTGAACAATCACTGGCACTATTTGAGCATTTTCAAAAAAACACATTTTGAGTAAAACGCGTTTTTAATGTATGAACATCTTGATTAAAATATAATGACATCTGCTCTTACTAAAACAATTATAATTTGTGTTCGTTCTAGTGAACGGGAAATAATAAACTTGATATTTTTATAAAGTTAATAAAATGCCCTATAAAATAAAATCATACTTTTTTTTCAATTTTTGGCAAAATTTATTATTTGAGGGTAGTCGGACTCCTTAAGTTCACTAATTAATTCTTCATAAGTGTACGGAAATATTGTGTTCACAAGAAGTTTTAAAATGTTTTATTTTATCTTTTTTTCTTCACCTCCATGTTATAGAACTTATTTTCAGCATATTGCATATAGGTTTTAACTGATATTATTTTTCTCTCTATATAACCACCTTATATATATATATATATATATATATATATATATATATAATAATAAAAATATAAAATATCACACTATATAACAAGAAATAAAATAATTAAACTAGATAAACATATATTATTTCAATGCGAATAAAATAATGAATATCACTTTCAAGCGATTAAATGTATAAGATAAAAATTATAAATATCCACAAGTGCAACCTCGGACTTATATATATATATATATATACAGAGAGAGAGAGATACATACACACATCTATATAAATAAAAATGTAATGTGTGTTTATTCAAAGCCGCTAATCTCCGAATCTACTGGACCAATTCCTCTAAAATTGTGACACATAGTTGCACGGGTAATCCGGACGGGTTCTTATGTACTTATTATTTCGAAATCCCCTCTAATTTTTTTTTAATTTAATTTTTAAGAGATTTTTTGGTATTATGACGTCATATAATGTCACATCTCTCTCTGAATGCGAAATTCATACTTTACACACAGTGTTTACGGGATTATTATATATTTTTATTATAGGTATGTTTATTTATTGCAATATTTATTCACTTTTTGTTCTTTGATACGTAATTAGGCTTATTTTCCGAATAAATCAAGTTTTTTAAAAATTATTCTTTCAACAACTTAAATTTAGTTTTGTAGTTTTGGCAACAATCGGATAGCATTATCGCGGGATGTTTACGATTTTGCTTATATTTTACATCGTGTTTTTTTCTGTAATTTTTAAACTAGATTAAAACTTTATTAAGCGAAGTTTAAAATTATATGACTTGTGTACGCTATTTATATATCTACCAAATTTTTGTTAAAATTTTTTATAGTTTTGACGATGACATAAGACATAAGAATGACATAAGATGACATAAGACTGATCTGAACAAACGAGTAGCACTCGGATTGAAATTTTCCGCCTATTTATCTTTCTCCAGTTTTCCTAAATTGAATCAATTTATTTTTTTATTTTTATGCTTATTTTTTTGTACCATCATTTTTTTCATCGTCTATTTACCTCAAATTAAAAGACGTCGCCAAATGCCGTGATATGCATTCAATGTTTGGAAACCGTTCCCTACATTCTAATACAGTTTTTTCTCACTTGGCGACATTTTAATTTGGCGAAATTAATCGATGGGATTGATGTTTTTTTCACTGTTTTTGACAATTAAAAATTTTTTTTTGATACTTACGTATTATCGCAACAATCGCTAACGTTCAAGATACTCGCCAAGTTGGTAATTCCATTTTCACATGTGTTGTATGTGCTAAATTGGCAATCGTGTGCTTAGTTTTATACAATGTCACTGATAGGTTGCGATAGTACGTAAGTACCTTTCAGTTGATGTTACTCTTGAAATACAAATGGTAAAAGTAAGGTTTTCTGATATATCAAAATATTGAACTTTATTTTGTTTTTGATTGCTTTTTAAGATTAAACTTTGTTATAATTTTCTTTAACAGATTCCATTAGTAATTTATAAGAATACTATAAGTTATTACAGTTTGTATTTGTCAGGAACGTAGCTACCGCTTTATCAGTTGTATCAATGATGCAGGGCAACCAGGCAGCAGGAGCCCCGACAAATGTTACTACAGTCCCACAAACATGGTGCCCATATCTCAAAAAGGGCCCCAAAGGAATTTGGATACAAGGCCCATTCAGAGCTGTTTCGTAATCTCATGCGCTTTTGTTTTTAACTTTCTTTTTAAGTGCGGTCAATTGGCTTCAGTACGTAAAACTACATTGCAGAAAATCGAACTAAGGTCATCACACTGTACAGAGCAAAGCAATATGAGGGGTAATTGCACATCAATTTGGAATAGGCATCAGCGAACAAGCACATTACAGACAGATGGCTCAAATACGTGTCTAGAAAGCAGGTGGATGTAAGATCGTAATAATTTTTTCAAATTAATATATATAATATTTGTGACTGTACTCAGTTAGGTACTAAAATTAAGCCAGAAAGTAGCACTTACAAAACATTTCTCTTTATCGGATATCTACAACAAAACAGAAGTAGGACATAACTAAACTCGTATGCATTAAGTGTTATACAGGATTTTGAAATGAGTGCACAGAAGAGGTAAAATAAATGAATTCTGTTAAAGCATTTAGTCGCATTGAGCTTAAACAGTGCTTCTCAAGCTTTCATTATTTCCGACCCAATTTTCAATCATAATTTTCATCGCGCCTCCTCCATACAATAACAATGTAATGCATTCAATAATACTATACTTTGAGGCTAAAACTACAATACGACTTTAACCTCTAACGGTCCAGTATCGTAAATAAACATTTCAAACAACCAAATCGTTAATTGCACCAGACTTATAAATACGTCTCTCCGAAATATGATCTTCTCTGGGCACTGATATCCATAACATTATTCCGTAGGCTTTGAAATGCAATAAAAGGCCTTGACAATGCGTGTGAAGGATTTACTTACTTCAGAGAAGGTCTTACTTGTATTTAATCCTTTTCATTCCCCCAATACATCACATACGACCACCTATGTTGAAAAATGTAGAGTTAGGGGCGAATCCCGTAGCTTTAATCGGCAGTTAAGAGATTAATTATAGACTGTACAATTTATTAAGATAAGTGTTAAGTTTCGTAAAACGTTTATGTGTGATAAGCCCATGGGTAACTGTAAATTATTAAACTTGATCTTAAGCTAATACTGTTAAATTAATTATAAAATACACTGGTGTACAAACGTTAAGCATAAATCGTAAATGCAAAAAAATTTAGTAAATATTCGTAAAATTATTCCAAATTTCTTGAGGATATTAAATGGGTGAAGAATAAACATTGGGTTTATGCAAAATTTTCAGTCGACTACGGCCTGTGCGAAACACCGGCGCATGTCGGAATGCGGAGAAACCAATTCACGCAGCATAGGCAGTTCAGACAAGTTTCATACAACTGCTGCGCGAAGGAACGTTGTTAACCATCAAACAAGGTGAATGATGGCACAACGACACCAATTGGACATGTTTACGAAAGGAAGAATCTTTAGAATGCTGGAATGCTCACGATCACAAACCGAAGTGTCTCGAATTCTGAATGTGGTCCAATCTGTGATCTCAGGAATATGGCAGAGGTTTCAAAGAACGGGAGAGGTTACCCGAACACACGTATCAGATCGACCAACAGTCACAACCCCTCGCCAAGACCGATATCTGGTAATAAGTGCACGACGTCAGAGGGGCAGTACTGCCAGAGCACTGGGTTCGGCACTCACAGTCGCCACAGGAATACGAATTTCGAGACAAACTGTTTACAGGAGACTCAATCATGCTGGCCTGTATGCCAGAAGACTAGCAGTTTCCATTCCTATCACGTCTGCGCATAAACGCGCTCGTTTGAACTGGAGTTTGAAACATCAACATTGGAGTGTGGGAGAGTGGGCCAATGTGATGTTCATTGACGAGACCCGGTTTAGTCTGAGTAATGATTCTCGGCGGTAACGATATGGAGAGAGCGTGGAACACGTTTTGAACCAAGAAACATGACGAAAAAACATCATTTTCCATCATGGGGAGTAACTGTATGGGCAAGCATCATCATGGACGGCCGCACAGACCTCCATTTCTTCGACACGGGGTCTGTGATTATTCAAAGACACAGAGACTAGGTTCTTGAGCCTTATGTTCGCTTGTTTCGAGGTGCTGTCGGTCCTGACTTCATATTCATGGATGATAATGCTCCATGTCACCGATCGGTGCTGATTGATGACTTTCTTGAAACGGAAAACATCTAGCACATGTCGTGGCCTGCGAACTACCCTAATTTAAATCCTATCGAACATGTATGGCATATGCTCGGTAGACAAATTGCAGCCCTTTCGCATCCACCAAGCTCCTTTACAGAACTGAAGAGAAGCTTGAAAAAGCTGAAGAAGCTATCCAAGAAGCTTGGAACCGTTTGAGCCCACAAATCATTCACCATCTCATAGCAAGTATGGTAAATAACTGTGCAGCGTACCTGGCTGACAGAGGTGACCACACGCCTTATTAAACTGCAGCATCAATATTTTAATTAATGTTTTCTTTCGTTTTTTCTTTAAAGTGTGAATCCTTGCTTAGCTCAGTTTTCTTGCAAACTGCTACTTTGGATAATAAATTTAATTTTTATCATTCTTTTTATTTGCTTCCTTATTTTATAACCATTTTACACTCGCATATCACGTTTCCCGCCTTTCTGATTTTCAGTTCCTTCTTTATTCACATAATTAACAATTATGCTTAACTTTTGGACACCAGTTTTAATTATGCATTACTCTTGCGTTTATAAGTGTATTATATCAGTGAAAATGTGTATTTTATATTTTTTTATGCCAGAATGTATTTTGTTCGTTTACTTTTAGTAAGTTAATATTTTTTAAAATAATTTTTTGTTTTCAACTTTTCAATATGATCATTCATAAGATGATCAATTTTTGCATTAGTAAACTGTTTCATATGATTACCAATTATGTAACTAACTTCATAAGATTTATTTGTTACCGCTGTGGCATTACCACTGACAAAATACTTTGTTGCTGTTGCAAGGATTATTATTGAAAGCCTATTTATTAGATCTTGAAAGAGATCTTGGAGGATATTCCTGCTTTTTGGTAGTTTTTAAATTCAACACTCTTATGACAAATCAAATAATTTCTGATCCATGTTTGTTTTTCACTACAAAATAATCAACCTCCTAATTGTCTTGAAAGGATTTATTTTGTTCGGATATTTTTCGCTTGCAAGGTGTAAAAATTAGTTCCGCCCATAAAACTGTCACTACTTCACTGTTGTCTGTTATCGCTAACAGTAACCGCTACAAATAGAAAAAAAAGTATCAATTCACAGTCGTACGACATTGACAACAAAAAGCAAAATTGATATATTTGATTTCTTGATACCAATTTTTTAATAAATTATTCTTGAATAAGTGAATTTTTCAGAGCAATGGACCCTGCCCGCGCCACTCCAAAAGGCTTGGTTCACCGCAGTTTGAGTATCGCTTATTCTAGACCTAAGCCTACAAGTGATAACTCCAGCGATTATGTTTTTCATTTTGAGATATCATATATAATAGGTTTTATACCAACAACTAAAGATCCAAAGAACAGAAACGCTGAATGTGTCTTTAGTAATGGGAACCTCTCTGAACATAACGAGAGGAAATTTGGATTCAATGCTTCAACTGTATTCTGTAGGTTCAACTTGAATTTACTCTGGTTTAGAGAAGTATTATATTTGTAAAAACTTTGTAAAAAAGCAGAACCGAAATCAAACAGAAATCACTTTCCCGAATTCTTAAGGTATGAGTTCAATACTTAAAAATCACTACGTTTTATGGTGTCTTGATTAGTTTTCCAATAGCTTAAACCACCTATCATTCGGATTAATTATTCAGAAATGAATCATGGTCTAATCGTTTGCTTTATTTAAAGTCAATCATGTTGAGAGAGAAAGTAGAAAGTGTCACTCAATATTTCTGAAACTGTAACTGTAAAATGTTTCCAAGGCTCATTCACACACATATCATATGTAACTATAGAAAACTCCAAGTACACACGGAGTACGTGCTAGTTAAATCAGTGTGTCCGAAAACAACATAAACCCAGAGTGAAGGGGCCTGAAGAATATTTCCCTCCCCTCCAGTTCCATGCCTAAATTGTGGAGTTGGATATAGGCGGTGTCGCCATCTGCCGTTAAGAATTCCAACCTGTCTCACAGGCTCTGGCGACTTTCATTCCTTTCCTTCGGGAAGGACACGACAACAACAACCACTGTAACAAACTCTGAAAAATAATAATTATATCTGAAAGAAAAATATTATTAACAACACTAACAATAATAATTGACAAAAAGACATTTAACTTAATGATAAAATTTAGCAATAGTATTATTGTCAAATAATAGTTAAGGAAAGAAATATATATATATGTATATATAAGTATTTCTTTTTTTTTTCAGAATGATCGAGTTAAAATGTGATACTTTTATTCATTATTATGCTTGAAGAGATGCATTTTTTTCCTACGTCTTTAATTCTAAAAACTGATTAAAATTGATTCCTTTGAAATTTATGTAGACTGTAATGTTTGCACTGTATAAAAAAGCTTATTATGTTACCGTAAGTTCTTGAACACGAATATGTTCCTATTATATTCAAGAATGTTATAATATGTATAAGAATAGTTTGTTATATTTATCTATCTCTTTCTTTATTATTAAAATTTATTTCATGCGAATATTTAAAATTCAAATTTCTAAGACATAATTGTAGTCATCGTCTACATAATTTGTTTTCAAATAATTATATGTTTTCATTTTTGTGTTTATTTTTATTTTTTTAATATACGTCAGATACATTTTGTAAAGGAACTTTAGAATTTCCATTTTTTGAGAATTTTCATTTTTAAATCCATGAATATTTAAATTTTATTGATAAAATTATTTTCTACTAATTTATTCCTTTTATTGAATGTATTTCTATGAAATACATAGATTAAAGCAATTTAATTTTTCTCTTCTTAAACTTTCTGAAAACTGCAAATTAATTAACTGTTTATATTGATCCTCACATCTGTTAAGTTCACGTTGTTACCATTTTTACGATTTACCATTTTCTGTGCTCTTCGGCAACAAGATTTGCTTAGGTTATATTTCAACAAACACAATTGCAATTCCATGAATCAAACATACCCGAAAAATAGGAAATCATTTATTAATTGTGTGAGATTTATGGCTACATAAAGTATGTTGTTGTTTCTTAGGTAGAATCCTTATTATAATATTTAATTACACAGAAGAAAATATATGTTCTTCTACAAGAACAGCTGTAAGAATATCGAAATCCAATATTTCTTTAATTATAGAAGATGAAATCAATACATTAGCATTCCGATTTGCAACTACTTTCTTAAATTAGAATAAAAATTTATTACAATTGCAATTGTTACTAATGTATTCTTTACTCTTATAAATAAATCAATGCCCAGGTAACATTATTTATTAAGTAATCTTTCATAAAACATAAAATTGTTTCCAGCTGTGCCTGTCCCAAGTTCATGAATAAATAATCTTAAAAATAGCGATTTGTCAAATAAATTTCTGTATTATTAGTATTTATAAATGATAAATAAAATCATAAAATCTTGTCCAAAGGTCAAAAAATCATTTAAAATTCTTAAATAAATAAATAATGTTACTCACACCACACACGTATAAAATGATATTTATTGATTTAATAATGAAGAATATTGGCATCAAGTAAGTACTAAGTGTATACACGTACATGCAGTGAAAATCGCTTAACGTGAAAATGAAGGAAGGGATTTTCGTGTTAAGGAATGTTACAGAAAACGCTCCCATGTATAATTAAGTTTATAAGAATTTATTTAATTTACATAGATATGTATACATGCATATACAATGGTGACCACACAAAACCACGCCTCCTGGATCTCATCGTCTCAGCCAATAGCCATGATTCCTGTTAAGCAGAAAGAAAAACCTCACCATCGCCATGCCCAACATCAAAGTCAACCAGGATATGGGACTAAGGACTGTTTCACAGTCCATATGCCTACATTACAACGCCCATTCAGCTCATTCAGCCATACAAAATGCAACACTAAGAAGAACCAGATACATCAGCGTTTCTCAAAGTTTGGTGCACGACCCCTGGGGGGGGGCGTGATAACTGTACGAGAGAGCGCGAGCATATTAAAAAATCGTAAGCAAAAGATTATTTTTAAAAAATATTAATTTACCGAAAGTAAATGAACAGAATACATTCTGACACATAAAGAGTAAAATACACATTTACACTGATATAATAAACTTATAAATGCATCAGTACTGCATGCAATGTATTTCATAATTAATTTAACAATACTATTAGAACTAGTTTGATAATTACCAGTGAGCCCATGGGCTTGTCATATATTAAGTTATATGCGAAAATTAACACTTATTTTGATAATTTGTACGGTTTATAATTAATCCCTTGAACTGCAGATAAAAAGTTACATGATTTGCCTTCATTTTCTACAATGCCTTCATTTTCCACGTAGGCGCACGTATGGGATGTATTAGGAGGGGGTAAATAAGCAAATCCTCTGATATAAGTAAATCATTCGCAAACACTTTCAAGGTCTTTTTATTGCATTTCAAAGCCTTCGGAATAATTTTATGGATAGCAGTGTACAGAAAAGATCGTATCTCGGAAAGACGATTATGTACGTTCATGCTTTGGATGAGCGAGACGTTTATATACGTCGGTGGCACTTAAGAGGTTTAACCTCTTGAGACCCGAGAAGTAACTCCTCAATATATTTGTCAATTTTTCTTGGTGTGTACTTAAAATGAAACTATTAAAAGGAAAAAAAATATAAAAAGGACATTTTAAACTTTTATTTATGTTAATTAAGTGGTACCCAAATGGGTATCGTGAAACTGCATGCATATAATGTAACAATATTAAAGTAAAGAGTTATATCGAGATACATAGTTTTTTTAAACCGTTATTTGTTATGGAATGCAAAGAAGCAATTCCTATTTTGTAAGCACAGATACAAGTCACATTTAATGCATCTCACTCTAGATTTTCCTGGGCATCCTGGAAAACGACACTTCATTTGATTTCTCTTTTTACATGTTACGGAAAGTGGCCAATTCGGTCATACCGTACACGATTCACAGGCAAAGGAACAATTCGTTGATTTTTTTTTCCGTTGAGGTCTTTCCTGTACGACTTCTACAGAAATTTTTGCTTTTATTAAGTTCTCAGCTATCACAAGCTCGAAGTCTATCAAATGAAATCTATTTTTAGAGGAACTTTGCATTGCTTCAATGACGAATATACATAATACAAGCATTGCAGGTGGCCATATTCAAAAAATATGCAAAGACCTGCATTGTCCATTTCTTGGTCCGTGTGGATATCCGGTAATATGAGATTAGTCTGTCCATCATATCAAAATCTCCCATGTAAGTATTATATGACCTTGCAATGGCAGGTTGTCTGACATCTGCTCTCTGTCTTTGTTCTTTCGCCCACCTCTTACAGCTGCCTTCAGGTTTGATACCAAATGCATTTGACCAAATAAGAACAGATTTCTTGTCTTTCCATTTAACAAGACAAGGTTTTCTATCCTCGCGTCTTCGAGAAACTGATGAACCTCACTCCATACAAGTATCTTTTGGAAAGCTTTCGACGACACCATCAGTACGGTCGGCTAGTTAAATATACGTTTCTACTCACGAGGTAATTTAAAATTGCTAGTCCTGTAAAATATATGTCGGTGAATAAATGGGTTACTTTTGCTGCTGGTATAGTACCAACCAAATGTTTCACAACTGCTCCTTCCAAACCATATAATTGCTAGTCTTCAACTGGAACTGTATCAGCTCCTGTATAAATTAAGAAAATCCAAACAAGCCCATCTGGTGCAGCAAGTACAAATTTTTTAATCCTACAGGGTTTGGCTTCGATGGTAAGTATTGTCTCATAGGGCATCTGCCAGAGAACGGCATCATCTGTTCATCAATTGACAGACATTCTGTTCGAGGAAGTTTCAAACAGGCATTTCTAAAAACTTCTAAAATCAGAAGCGCTTTCTGGAATATTTTCAAAGTCTGTATCATTAATATCGGAAAGTTCACCATCGCTTTGTACAAGCTATTCTTGGATTTACTGAAACAAAAATGAAAACCATACATAGCGTCACCGCTCTACTTTGATTCCAAGGTACCCAATTGGGTACTTTTGTTTCAAAGTGAAAGAAATCGTAAATGACCACAAAGTAAATTTCTAAAAATGCATGTAGAATAAAGCTTATACACTTCTTAGTTGCAAAAAACAGTAAAAACCTAATTATTAGATTTATTAATATTAAAAAAATGAATCAACTTCCCAGTAGCCGGTTGAGTTACCATTTTCTGCAGTTTCTCTACTTTAAAGCTGTATGAATCATTTTGTCTTCAGTGTGGTGCTGACATCTCTTAGCATAAATTAAATAGGAGTTTTGCCCAATTGGGTATTCTGGGACTTAAGTCGAATAAGCTTTTATTGGAATAAATGCTAATCTACGAAAGTCCCCAAATAGGTACCGAGGGTCCCAAGAGGTTAAGTGGCATTGTAACTTTAGCATCAAAGTATAGTATTATTGAATTCAATTATTTGTTATCGTAAGGAAAGGGGGTGCAATGAAAATTATTATTTAATATTGGGTCGTAAATATTGAAAGTTTGAGAAGCTCTGAGATACATCACAGTGAAATTTCCTTGGAATGTAACATGTTGTACGAACATGAAAAATGTTTAAAGTTACAGAATTTTGTGACGTGTGGATGGTGACAAAATCAATAGTTAGTCCAGTCGCCATTGTTGTCTATAACTACTGCCGCACACTTCGGCATAGAATCAAAGATGTCTTCGGTGTATCCTTGAGATACAGCGGCTCATGCAGCTTCCACATACCGCGAAGGTTGCTCTTGATGGAAGGCTGGCCGGCAATGCAGTTTGCCCCTAAATAATCAGTAATTTGTATATACCCCTTGTTTACAGGATGTGGTCGGAATTCCTTAGCTGGGGGACCAGCACGGGGTGTCACGTTTTTTGTCAACGAGTACGCGGGGTGAACGGACTCATAAATTTAATTTCAAAACTGCAACTTTTGTAACTTTGCTCTTGGTAATTGACCAATGGCGCGGCTGGACAAAGAGTGCGCGTAGGAACAAATGGTGCGATTTGCCCTCCCTTAAAAGGGCGCCGAGTGACAATTTTCGAGAGATTCTCGCTCACTAAAAAGTTAATTTGATTCTCAAATTTTAGGACAAACTTTAGTTACCTTGTCCGGCGGAAATAACATGCCTCCCATCATCTTGTTACCGTTTCAGATAAGTGAAATTCTTAATATTTGTTCATAGTTCTTTATTCTTCAATTTTAATAGTGCTTAATCTAAATGCTAAATTTCGTAGTGTATTCTAATTGTAATAAACTAATTTAATTTTAATCCGAGTAATTTCATTAGTTTTGCGTTGTCTCAATAATTCATTTAAAGTACTAGCCACTATGTCGTGCGGACTAAGTTAAATAAGCGAAGCTGGGTAGTGTTTAAGATGTTAGTTAAATTCAGCAAAAACTTAAAGAACAATTAGTCAGCGCCGCATCAATTGGTGCGTAGACCAGGATTCGAAAAAATAAATTGGTCCCGAATGACCAGGATTCGAGATTTTTTTTTTCTCTTTCGTTCACGCGTAAATAATTTTTAGATGAATTTGGGCAATCGCTAATATTTTATGTTCGAATGTATAGGAAATTTAAGATTTGTTGTAAATGTTGTATACACTTGGCGTTTAATTTTAAACTAATTTTTTTTCCCAATCTTAATTTTTTTTCTCATTAGATGAAAGGTTCAAATTTTTTTTATCCCACATTGTTCTCATGTATTTGGTCACTGTTATATTGAATAAGGATGGATTCTCCTCTTTTGTAGGATTGTCAAAATAATTTTTTTTTAACTTCATTCCGTTCGATAAATTTTAATCTTACTCGAAACTCTTTGGCTTTACATAGAATTCGCATAATTCCTCGTCTGCGTCAAACCGACCCTGATTACAAATTGGCAGCCGATTCTGAGGTGAAACTTGTTAGTTCGAATCAGGGATATAATTTAAGGAATCGTGTGAATTCGAATATTTAGATTAGTCTTATTATAGTGTTTCACACAAAAAGAAAGAAGAAAAAAAAGATATTTACTTTTGTGTTCCTATTATTGTAGACATTTTTTTTTTTGGAGGAGAGTCCATACTTATGTTATAATACTTCAAAGGTTCTGTTGTTTGGTGGATTATAAGAATTGATTTTTGCATCACTGAGAATTAATTATGTATTATGTTATATGGGTACTTATATATATCAATATTATATGCATTAATGATTTTTGTTTGTGTCACTTTCGTATGTTTATGCACGTTATTTCAATTTATAAATTGTGGACACTACATAGATATTTACAACAGAGACAGGAAAATTAGAGATAAGTACTTTTGTATACCTGTCGTTAAGTTGATGAATTACTATTTTAGTTATGTGTGTAATCCCACACATGCTCCATGTTTACATTATTGGTATGTTTATTATAAGAATTTTGTTATTTTTTTTCATTTACACATTATCTCTTTATGATTATCATAGTTGCTTAAATTTATTAGTTTTTTTTTCGCTTTTGCTTATACCATAACGTTGGTTTCATCATGGTATGATAATTAATTTATATGTTATTCTTTTATCTTGCAATCTACTCATTTAATATTTATTGTGGATGCATTATCAGTTATGTTTATTTCTTATCCTTTGTTGCATTTCGCCATGATTGTACCTTTATGAGAGTGTAAAAAGAGTAGCTATTTTGCCATTATTATTTTTAATTACAATTGTGTTTGTATGAATTTTGATATTATTCGAGATGGTTGTTTATTTTATTTTGTATTGGCCATCGCACTAGTAAATTTTTGTTTAAACTAAAGGAATTTCTAGGATATGTTTCAATTATAGTTATTAGTATTTTTTTTTGTACTCTCGTTTTAGAAGGTTTTAGAGTAGTTTATTAGCAATTGTTCATAAATGAGGTATTCAGTTTCGTTTTGTTTGTTCTGTTTTGTCAATTTACGAATTTTTTTTTTCTTTTCTCCGTGATGTATTTTCTCGGCATATGTATTGAGTTATTAAGTGAAGTTAGCTTTGATTTCGTGTTATTAGTTCATTATAAATTTTTTTGAACAAAATTCTTTGTCATATTATTTAGTATTGAGGTAGACAAGTCTTTTGTGTTCATTCTGTACTTATGAATTTTGTTTTGAAAACTTAGTGGGTTAGAGCATGATTTTTTTTATTAGTTGAATTTCATTATTTTAAGAGTGCTGGTTATATTTGAGGCAATATTATTGGTGATATTTGAATAATGATGTGAATTTAGATTGTTCCTGTTGTCTGCATGGAAAGTATTTTGTTTTGTTTTGTTGTCATTGTAGTTGTCTTCGAATCTAGCGGGTTATGTGAATTCTTTCCGGAAGTTATGTTTATCGAATTGTTGAAGAGGTACAGGGAATTGTTTTTATGAGTTTGTGAATTAATATGAATATTTAGGTATTATTTAAGTGATTTAGTAGTAATGTTGATTGCTAGTTAGTTTCCTAGTTGTCGAGTTAGTTCTGTTGATGGAGAGTTAATTTTCTGGTTGTCGAGTTAGTTCTGTTGATGGAGAGTTAATTTTCTGGTTGTCGAGTTAGTTCTGTTTTTGAGATATAGTTATCTGTTTGTTGCGTTAGTAAATTTTTTTTTGTGGATCGTATTGGTTATACGGTTTAATGGCTATGTTGTTTGAGAGTCAGTATTCGAGTTGCCGATAGTCGAATTTGGTGAATTAGTTATAGTGATGGGAATTAAGTTTTTTTTATTGAACAATTTTTTTTGTGTGTCTGGTGTTGGAGACGTATGATTCACTCTGATCAGTGTTATCTAAATGCTAAATTTTGTAATGTATTCTAATTGTAATAAACTAATTTAATTTTATCCGAGTAATTACACTAGTTTTGCGTTGTCGCAATAATTCATTTAAAGTACTAACCTCTATGTTGATGCGGACTAAGTTAAATAAGCGAACCTGGGTAGTTTTTAAGATGTTAGTTAAATTCAGCAAAAACTTAAACAATTAGTCAGCGCCGCATCACTCTGGTGTAGCAGTGAGTGATGCATTCCGGGACAATCGCTGTGCAAGTATGGAACGCACTTTTTCGATTGGCGATAGAGCGGAAGAACAAGCACGCCATGGAAGCAATTGACTCGGATGGTTCTCATATGAATTGAGTTTTTGCAAAATAATCTGATATTTTTCTTTGTATTGTTTTTTTTAGCATCAAGTCAAAAAATTGTTTGATGTTGTCCAATTTCTTATTCATTTCACGACTGGACTGTGAGTCTACTTTCCATGATGTTCCTGTAACTTCCAAGCACAGGATAGTTCAGTTAAATGATAAATAACATGTGGTATTTAATTAAGATATCTAACTACTTGCGGCGACTTTTTTTTAAAAAAAAATGCAGAGAGATGGGGATTTTTTTTTGTGGTTTTTAGACTTTTTAGTACATTTTAAGAAAACTATGCTAAAATTAAGAATATAAAAATAAATTACTCTTACTAAAATGGGAAAAAATGGGTAAAAATCGACAAAAAATAACATAAATGGGCCCATTCTGAACAAAAGGTTTATAAACAAATTTTTAAAATCTTCAATTCTGATGTTTTGTTATGTTATTCATTTTTGAATTGACCTTCGGGATATATATATTTTTTTTTACAAAAACTAGAACATTTTATCTTTGTTATTATATGATATGCTTAAAAAAACAGTGATTATATTCGCATATAGGACGGTAAATTTTGTAATAAAACAGTGATTGATAAATCTGAAGAATAAAACGCTTCTACTATTATACAGAACATACATAGAAAGTTTCAGTTAATTATTTTCTAAACAGTTTTAGCAATCTCTGTGCTCATTTGAGCATTTAAAAAAAACATATTTTGAATAAAACGCGTTTAATGTGTGACATCTTGCTGAAAGTAATGACATCTGCTTTTACTAAAACTCTTGTATTTTTTGTTCTTGTCAATGGAAAATAATAAAATTAGAATATTTATAAAATTAATAAGATGGTCTATAAATTAAAATCATAAAGAAATTGTCAATCTCTGGAAAAATTCACAATTTTAGGTTAGTCGGATACCTTAAAATTAAGAAAATCCTACCACTACAAAAAAGGCTAGATTCATTCCCTCAATTGATTAACATATTCGAAAGGGAATTATTTTTTTCTATAGTAGCATCATGTTAACATCTCTATTGGCATAGACAATACTACGCTTGGCAGAAAAAAAATTTAAAGCATTATGGGAGTATATGTTTTCAGTTAATTATCGCTGTGAGGAAATTAGCCAGTTTCCTGTAATTGAATAACATTTTATGTTCTTGCGAAAGAAAAAATATCGAGAAAAGTTGAATCCTTTTACATTCACGTATTAATTAAAATCGAATCTTATAAAAATCAGAAGATCTCTCGGTCCATTAGTTCATTCAGGCCCAGACTCAAGGGACCTGCAAACAAACAGATGAAGACATCGAATAGTAGCTTGCACGTGAAAGTTTTCACTTCCCAGCTAGTGGTAATGGTGAAGATCATGTCTGTGGTACAGCACCAGTAAAAATGTGTTTGTGTATCTGTGTGTTTGTGTGTGTGTGTAAATATATAACGTTTTTAAATGTATCTTCTTATTTTACATATTTATTTAAAATTTTATTGAATTTTTAAATTTAAGTATTAATAGTTTAATATATATATATATATATATATGCATAATGTTTTTTCCTCTATATGTAATTCTTCAGCTATTCAGCAGCCATTAATTTTAAGTCACTAATTTTGTCTTAATTTAATTCCAAAAGAAACACGAAGTTAGTACATAAAAATATTTTTAAAAAAACAGAATTTTATCTAAAGAAATATTTGTGATTTTTTTAATACCGAGTTGAGTAAAAAGTGCTCCACTAAATGGGCCATCAGTGGCCATTCCCGTTGTAGTTAGCCTTTCTCCAAGCAGGTTTTTGCATTCTAATTCTGAATGTTGGAACTAAATTACTGTGCAATTTATTTATCAAAACTTTATTGTCTTGTACACCAAACAAGTGTTAAAAAGGAGCTATTACGTCAACAGATCAGAACGATAATGTACTATGAGTTATTTGGCGCCAGTTGGCGAGAATTCCTTTGCATAGATTTAGCTCCGAGCCAACTGTTTCAACCTTTTTTGTAATCAGTTCGAAACATATAGCAATCCCATATCATTGGGATCCGTTTAGTTTACTAAAATTTGTTAAATTTACAGTCCGCTTAATTATTTTAGTAAACAAGTTTTGAAATAAACTCAGTGCAATTGAATGCCACACAAAAATGTGTTAAAGTTTAGGTTTCAATAATGTTTCTTATGATAGAGTAAAAGTTTCTTTTCGAAAGTTTGAAGCTGGGAATTTAGACATTGAAGACGAACCACGTTCTAGCCGCTCTATTGAGGTTGATTGGGACCAGTTAAAGCAAACTATTGACCAAGACAGAAATGTTTCAACACGAACTATATTGCGTTGCAGCTTGACGTTTGTCAAAAAGCAATACATAATTCTCTTAAACACATAAATCCAATGTTTAAGTTTAACCACTGAGTGCCTCGTGAATTTACTACTAATAACAGGAGCAAAAAAAAAGCAAGAGAGCATCTTAGCCTCTGCTCAAAGTTGAAAGGAAAGAGAACATTCTCTGGACAGAATTGTGACCTGTGCAAAAAAATCTGAAAACTGAGAGTGCTACAATGATTTTAGCCATAAAGGTGAGTGGTCAGCTCCTGGGGAATCAGGGGATTCGTTTGCATGACGAACACTAACTAACAAGAAGGTGTTTCTATGTACCTGGTGGGATTATCGTGGAATTATCTATAAGGGGTAAATGAAAAGCAAGCAGACTATCAACAGTAAAATATAACGCAATATGCTAATCAAAGTTGTGATGGTTTTATCCAGGCAATTTTAACTAACAGTCTACTTGGGGAATTTCAGGTCTTTAAAAATTATTTTATTATAAAACTCCTCCTCGAAGAAAACATGAATATGTAAATTTGGACTACTATATATAGTCCATGCTTGCAGGTTAGTGAGAGAGAGACAGATAATATAGATTACTAGTTGAGCAGTGATTAATCAAATTTAATGTGAATCGCGGATATTTAATAATTGAGGATTGGATTACTTAAAGTGACGAAGTGTTACTGGAGATTGCATCTAGACTAAATAGTGAAGAAGTCAGAGCTATTGTTAAGTAAGTGTATTAAACATTAAAGTCTTCTCATATCTCGCTTACCTCGTTAATTGTCTTCACATTTATTAATTGGGTGAATCTCTTATTCTTGATCGATTTAATTTGAATTGTGGTTAAGGGGAAAAATCAGATTGTTTTTGAAATATTGCTAGTCTTCCTTATAATTCTCTCACACCTTTAGGCGCTCAGACAAGATCTTTATAGAGTTAGCGATAACATTCGGGAAAAATGAAAAAAAGTTCTGAATGAAGGTGGTTCTGTCATTAAGATAATGCCTGACCACACAATAGTACAATGACCAGCTGGACGCTCTACCCGGGATGCAACATCCACCATACAGCCCAGAAGTGGTGCATATCTGGCGCTGCATCTTGATGGCTCAATCTTCCATTCAAATGGCGTCAGAATTGAGGTCAATCGCTTTCTGCACTCGTGCTCCTCACAGTTCTTCGCAGAAGGGATTTAAAAGTACCTAAAACGCTGGAAGCCCATTGTAGATTTGAATGAAGATCATCATTAGCTTTGCTGGTTTTGTACGTATTTATAATATTACAAGAGTGTTTTTTTTGGCGGGAACTTTTTACTCAACGTAATATGAATTTTAAATAGTGTAACTGAAAAAGTGTTTTAAATTAAAATTAACAAAATGTTTCTATGTCAAATAATTATATTCCAGCGACTTGTTTCAATCTTGTAAATGGTATTTCACATATGATGGTAGTATGCCAGAGAAAATTTAAAATTTCGTTAGGGACACCCAGTATTATATAAAAAGCTAAGGCTTAAGCCTGAAATATTACTATATAGCGTATATTATATAATATAAAGAGGTAAATTCAATGAATTTTACTACATTAAATCAAATGGATTTCTTCATTTTATATAAACTAGCTATCTTCAAAAAAGAAGAAAACCCATTTTCATTCATAATACAAAAATACTGAAAAAATTCTGATTTCGATTTCATAAAACCACACATGCCTATATATCTTGGAATAATATATATAATATATATATATATATAGTCTAATATGAACCAATTTTGAAAGTTCCATTGCATTTGAAATAACTATCAATAATACATGAAGGCTGTTGAAGTTTCTATGTGGCTATATTCTGGATAGTAAAAATTTAGTTTCAAAAATGTCTGTGATGAATAAAAATATGTTCACATTTCGTCGATATTTCTATATCAAGCGAGAAGATATTGTCTGGGAAAATCGAAGAGTCGCAGATATATGACTATTAGATGAAACTGACTGGAATGGGCAATTGTATCTGAGCAATGGATGACTAATGTCGTTAAAAAGAAGTAAAAAAAAGAATGCTTCAGAGGCTTTAAAAGAAATATATATTGCAGTAAAAGCCACGTGACGTGTGGCTCCAAAACATATGAGCTAGAAACTTTTGAAAATAGATATTTTGGACATTTAAGTTTTCAACTTATGATATGATTTTCAGACCTTGTGATATCTTTTGATGCAATTTCTTTAAAGCGGCACTCATTTGAAAGAAATAACTAGAAATCTCTCTTTAAGCTAAAACACAAATGGGGACTTATTGCAAATATAATGGACTTGTGGTTGGCGTGTCATCAGTTCAATCCCAGTTTCTCTGACCCTTATAGGGGAGCGATGCACGTTAAATCTGCCAAGAGCTTAAATGTCCTCCAGTTTGTGTGGTGTATTAGTTAGGAGAGATATTACATGATGAATAAATTCCTTTCTAAAAATGCTGTAGCCCAAATCTTAATAATATCATTGATTTACGCACAATAGAATAGTAAAGAACAAAAGTACTGTGAAACACACACAGTTTAAAAGAAAAATAATAAAAAGCAATTTATTGAGAGTCCCCCTTACTTCGACCAGATTTCACCAAATATTCTAAAGGGAGACTACTTTAGAAAAAAAATTTTAAAGTACTTCAAAAATATATGTTACTTATAATTCATAAAACATTATAATTATAAAACAAAATTTCTTAAAAGCCTTAGAGAGAAAAATATTTATATAATAAAGAGATATAAAAAGCTTGATGAATATAAAAATATCTAAATAAAATGTTCTTGTAGCGTGATTTAGTGAAAGGAAAATTAATTATGGAAAACAAAACGAACAATTTAGTCACTAAAAGCTAATTAAAAATATTGAAATTTTTGCAAATGTATTAAAAAATTAGCAACATAGTCATCATCTAAACTACAAAAATAAATTTTCTTAATATTAAATATGCTCCTATTTTTATTAAAAAAAAGTATTACCTTAAGTAC
>BMAO01024100.1:0-175804 GCA_019973975.1 Trichonephila clavata
GTTTAACCAATAGGAGGCGCCATGAGCACTTTTAACATTCTATACTTCAATTTTTTTTTACACATTAAAAAAAACAACTCAACTTCGCAGTAGGAGAAAAACAACTCAACTCCCCCATCAACTCGAAAACCAAAACCATAGCAGGAGGGAAACAATTCAACTCAGCAACAGGAGGAAAACAATTCAACTCAGCAACAGGAGGAAAACAATTCAACTTAGCAGCAGGAGGAAACAACTCAACCCAGCAACAGGAGGAAAACAACTAAAGTCTGCACCGCCTGCGCCGCCTTTACAGCAGAATCGGCTTTTCTTACCTACTCACGGTAAGAGGCTATGTGAATTAGATCATATGAAATTACTCCCCAACTAGGAGTATACAAAAAAGCGGGTAGACATGTCGTAGTCTCTCACTACCCCTATGAATATTAACTCCCCTTTGCACATTATCTAAATTCGGGTATGTTGGATTCATAATTAACAACTACTAAATTAATAAATCAATATCATTTATTAATCTTTCTTAATAGATAAATACACAAATATTAATCAAACCTTAAGAACAACAAATTACAGTGGAGTACCCCTTTTGAGTAGTCATTTCTGTGTGCTAGTTTAATTAAAGTTTCTAACTTAGAGAGTTAAAATTTTCGGCAGATCCAGTGTTTTCAGGCATTATAAAGTTCGTGAGTTAACTTTCTACAAGTTCAGTATTTTTAGGCATTCTAGAGTAATTAAAATTTTGTGCAGCTTCAGTGTTTTTCAGATGTTAGGTACATTAAGCGAGTTCTTGCAGGTCGTTTAGACCTTCAATAAGTCATGCTTTTTTTCTCGGAGGGGGTTGTGACGGGTGCTTACGCGTTTCACTAACCTTCTCTCAAATTCTTTTAAGATTGTATTTATTTTAACCAATCTCCGCTGAGAGCTGAAAGTGTGACTTATGCAAATAAGATAGTTTCGGGTTTAGCGAGTTCGAAAGAGATATAAAAGGGAGAAATGAAATGAAGAGATGAGGATGACTACGTGTTTGAAAGAGGAGTAAACTACGTGATTGATTAAGAAGGTGATTCTAGGAGGTTAGTTTGACTAAGTGAAGTTTGTTAGCGGAAGGAAGATTATTGAAAAAGATTCATTAATTCGGTTCGACGTAACTGAAGATATCCAGGATTGAAGCCACTTCATAGATTCTACAAGTATTCTAGATTCCTTCTTAAAGAGATATCAGGTCTGTGATTTAAATGCGTAGTTTGATTGTATGCGTTATTCCCCCGTGGTATCAGTTAGTGTTCCGTCGTTCATAATTGAATTCTGATCTCACTCCACTATAATTTGTTGTTCTTAAAGTTTGATTAATATTTGTGTATTTCTATCATAAGGAATAACAAATAAGTGATTTATTATTTGTGTAGTCATTAATTATGAATCCGACATATCCAAATTTAGATAATGTACAAAGGGGAATTAATAACCATAGGAGTAGTGAAAGACTACGACACTGGCGCCCAAACGAAATACCGGAATTAAGAGCAGGTGCAGGATTTAGAGTTTTGCCGGAGTTATTTTTTTCGGGTAAAGAAAATGTGTCTGAGTTTATCAATAATATTGACGACAATATAGCCTACTATGAAATACCAGCGAATCTATCATGTGCATATTTAAAAGGTCATTTAATTGGGAGAGCGTTAGACTGGTTTGAGGTGATAGGCTTCGAGTGTGTAAATGAAGAAGCGACTGCATTTGCAACACTTAAAAAGAAATTATCAGATAGTTTTCCGGTAATACGGAATAAATCAGAGCTAGAAGCTCAGTTTTTTTCATCAAAACAACGGAGAGGTCAAGCCCCGTCAGACTTTATTTTTCAGCTGTTAAAAATCCATAAAACTCTAAATTTGAATTATGATGAGTTAAAATTGATTGATCTCATAGTAATGCAATTAGAACCCCAAATAATGGATTATTTAGAAGTTCGAAAACCCACAACGAAAACTCAATTGATAGAGTTGGTAGACCGGTATGAGCAACGTCATAGCTGCAGGGAAAACCAGGGTTCGAGTAATAATTTTGCTAGACGAAGTTGGGATGTGAGTAGGAATCCTGAGGAAAGAAGGAATAATAGAAATTGGAGAGATACTGGGGTCGGAAATAGTCAAAATGATCAAAGAGGACTAGGCAGGTGTGCGAATAATTTTTCTCGTCGTAATTATCAAAATCAAGGATTCGAGGGTGGAAATCGCTACAATCAGCCCAATCAGAGAACAGACCGGTATCAGAACCGTAGGATTGTGGTTAGGAAGGGTCCTAATGATGATTCAGCAAAGCAAAATTGGAGGCGTGTTGATTGCAACAGCGAAAGGCAAAGAAATGCCAATTTAAACTCTCAAAGAGATCGTATTGAGTCAAATCCTCCTAATAGAATTAGACTTAATTCATTGCGATTATCACCAGTTGAACTTCCGTATGTGCCGATTCTTTTGCATGATACATTTCTAAAAGCGCTCTGGGATACAGGTGCGGAAAAGTCGTTTACTTCAGAAAAAACGTACCGGTCATATTTTTCTTTCTGTCCTATTAAAAAATCGTTAGCTGAAGTAGTTACAGCTCAAGGGTCAAAATGCAGAATATTAGGCACAGTTGAGTTGAGAATTAAAATAAGAGAATTTTCGAAGCTATGGAAATTTCATGTGATTGCTGAGATGCAATATCCATGCATCCTAGGTATTGATTTCATGTCACATGCGAAGATTAGTTTTGATTTCCTGTCTAAATCGTTAATCATTCCGGATTCGCAAACGGAAAAAGTTTCAATTTCGGACGAACCGGTTCAAATAGATTTATCTAACACTAAGTTAAATTCAAAACAAAAGCAGGAATTGCAGAATTTTTTTTAAAGAAATTTCATGGGTTGTTTTCGCTTAAGCCTGGTCTGACACATGTATTTTGCCATGAAATTGACACGGGTGATAGTCCTCCTGTTTTTTCGAGACCTTATCGCTATGACAGGGTCAAACAGGGTATAATCGACTACCATGTTCAGAAAATATTGGGTGATGGAACAATAGTTCCAACAACATCGCCCTACGCGTCTCCAGTTGTTTTATGTCGGAAGAAAAACGGGTTGCCGTTAGATGACCCAGAAGCTTATAGGTTTGCAGTAGATTATAGGAAGTTAAATGCGGTCACGAGATATCCGCGATATCCGCTACCAATAATTGATGATTTGATCACTAATATTCCGCACACCGAAATTATGACATCACTTGATTTACGCAGCGGATACTTTCAGATGGATGTAGACCCCAAAGATGTGCATAAGACGGCGTTTGTTACAAAAAATGGTACTTTTGCATTTACTCGCATGCCATTTGGCCTTTCGGGGGCAGCTCCAAATTTTCAAAGGGCCATAGAGATGATCCTCAAGCCAGTCCTCGGGCGTTTTGCCCACTGTTATATGGATGACGTTATCATCTCGTCTCCATCTTTTGAAAGCCATGTAGAACACTTACGGGAAGTATTCAGATTATTGCAGGAGGCTGGTTTGACGTTGAATCGCGAGAAATGTCATTTCGCGAGGGAACAATTACGTTATTTGGGTTTAGTTATTAATAAAGAAGGAGTTAAAACAGATGAGGAAAAGGTAAAAGCAATTATTGAAATGAAGCCTCCGAAAACTGCAAAACAAATAGCAAAATTTTTAGGAATGACGGGTTGGTATCAAAAGTTTATTAAAAACTACGCAGACACGTGTGAACCCTTATATAATTTAAAACGAAAAAACTCCAAGTTCCGTTGGTCGGAATCAGCGCAGGAAGCCTTTGATCGCATTAAGAAAGCACTGACAGAAGCTCCAGTGTTACAATTACCAGATTTTTCCAAACCTTTTGAACTCTATACGGATGCGAGCTCCGTGGGGGTAGGAGCAGTATTGACACAGAATAATAGGCTTATAGCGTTTGCATCGAGAACTTTAAACCGAGCAGAAAGGAATTATAGTGTGACGGAACGTGAATGTTTAGCTGTCATATGGGCATTAAATAAATATCGCACGTATTCAGGATCCTTGCCGGGTAAAGTGATAACAGACGATGCTGCACTTACCAAATTAACGAAGGGAAAGAATTTGTCGTCTAGAATGATAAGGTGGACGATTAAGTTGGCAAATTTTAATGTAGAATGGGAACATCGCCCAGGTACGCAAAATTTAGTGGCTGATATGTTGTCTAGAAACCCGTTAGAAAGTAATGAAGAACCAAAGGTGTCTTGTGCGGTGATTAGATCGTTAGTATTATCTTCTAGAGAACAGTTGAGAGAGGAACAGAGAAATGACCCGGAGCTAGGTCACATAATGAAGTATCTGGAAAATCCGGACGATAGTTCTGTTAATGAATCGATCTGCAGAAATTGGTCCAATGACTTTAAAATCGTTGACGGTTTGCTATATTATGCAAAATATACAACCACACTAGGTGAATTAAGGGTATTTATACCTAAAACATTACGTAAAGATGTTATGCGAGAATTTCATGACTCGCCTATGGCAGGTCATTTAGGCAAAAAGAAAACCTACTTAAAATTAAAGGACGCGTGTTATTTACCGTACATGAGGAAATACATTTATAAATATGTAGCAACCTGCGACCAATGCCAAAAATTAATTATAAAAACGGATTACCAGCTGGTCAATTAATTCCGATAATAACGAATTTTCCGAATGAAATCGTGTCTTTAGATTTGTTAAGCCCATACCCTGCAACTAGTCCAGAACGCTATAGATTTATTTTAGTAATTACAGATAATTTTTCTAAATGGGTTGAAATAGTTCCCTTAAGGAAAGCTTCGGCTAAAGCAATCGCCAATGCTTTTTTTTTTGAGAATTATATTGCGCGTTATGGAGCTCCTGTAAAGTTAATTACAGATAACGGCCCCCAAATGATATCCGAAGTTTTTGAGCAAGTATGTCGCAGATTGCACATAAAACACGTTAAAACTGTGGTATATCGTCCACAAGCTAATCAAACAGAAAGAGTTAATCGCACTCTTTTAAAAATGATTTCGAGTTTTGTCGCGGATAATCACACTAACTGGGACCAATTTCTGCAAGAGTTCGGTTATGCTATTAGGACAGCAGTACATGAGACAACGGGTAAAACACCGGCGGAATTATTTTTAGGTCGAAATTTAATCACCCCTTTTCAGAATTTAGTTATGGTAACTGATGGATCAGATTTAGTTTGTGGGAACATAGAAAGGTTGTTTGAGGAGGCTAGAGTTCATACAAAGCGCCAGCAAGAGAAGTGGGCGAAATATTATAATAAAAAGAGGCGTGAAAATAATGTGAAAGTTGATGATCTAGTATTAGTTCAAACTCACCCGTTAAGTTCAAAATGTAAAAAAATAGTAGGTAAATTTATGCCAAAGTTTGAGGGCCCATATAAAGTTCTGAGTGTAAAAAATAATAATAATTTAGTAATATTAAAATTTGGTAAAAGAATAACGGTTAATGTGGACCAGGTGAGAATTTACCATCAAAGAGAAGACAGTGTTGCCGAGTCGGAAAGTGACACTAGTAGTGATCATGGTGCAGTGACATCAGTCAGGTCAGATGATGCGCAGTCGTCATTGGTGCAATCGGAGAATGATGGGGGTTGTCGTAAAGGATCGAAATCAGGAAATGTAAATGGTAGTAGAGATATAGTTGCGAATAGACGCGATGGAGTGGAGGTGAGAAAAAAACGTGGACGGACGGAATTTGCTGTTTCTTCGGGGGGTGGCGTGTATAATTTCAGGAAAAAAAGACCTTTTTGGACTGAGAGAGAGAAAAGAGGAAGGCCAGAATCTTGGAGGGAAAACGTACAAAAGAAGAGACCAGAGGCCCAGGTAGATCGCGAAAAAAGAAAGATTTCCTCGTCAATGCCGTCTCGTCCCTCCAGAAAGCGGTATAGAAAGGTGGAAGAAAATAGTTCTGAAAGAGCAGTTCCAGGACCCTCCCACAGATTCAAGTACAACAGACCTCATCAGGAAAGGAGCTGTCCATACAATCTTCGGAGCCGACGTCGAGTGGACAACAGCCAAGTTCCAGTTATCACAAAGGAAAACAACGCCTCAGCAGGAGCATATCAACTTCAACGGACTCGATGGAAGAGGAGACCCAGAAGGTTGGAGCGCAGAGTGGACAACCCTAGGACAAGGTCATCCAGCACAGAGGCCATGGTTGGAGACAAAGCCTATGCAGATTGGATCCAAAGACTAGCCAGGTTGTATAATTCTAATTTGTTTATTTTCCCTCTGACAGACAGTTCGGAGTATTTTCCATGTGGGCTAGTCTAATTTTTTTTTGTAAAATTAACGTACAAAAGTGTCACTGAGTTGTGTGCATTTTCATATCGGTTGAAAAGACTTTTGTATTTAATTTTTTTCCAAATTGTGGAAAAACATTTGTTGAATTGCAATTGTTTTGCTACACATTAAAGACGAGGCTTTATATGTGAGATTACTTGTATTGTTTGTTGTAATATATTCTATGTAAAAAATGTATATATTTTTGTGTGTAATTATTAAGATGTATAAGTAGTGTCTGGTTTCTGGGCGCGGCGTAATTAGGAATACTAACAAAAAACATTAACAGCGCAGCGCGATTGATTGGGAATTTTTGAAAATGAAACCAGATAAAAGGTTAAATTGTTATGAAACTATATATATATAATATAATGTGTGCCATATTGTATGTCAATAAGGAAGTTGTATAAAAGTTCTGTACATTTAATGTCATGTTTTAGAAAAATTGACAAGGTTTCCTTTCAGGGCAGCAGTCCCTGAACATAGTGATGCGATGAAAACTTTGATGTCGTGAGAAGATATAAATGTAAAATTTTATTTATATTAGCACTTAAGTAAAGTGCATGATCAGGGTTTTTTACTTGAAAGGTTTTCACCTGATCTTCGCCCGAATGGGATATACTGTAGGAATTATAAATGTGTAAAAGAGCAATAAATTGGAGTGGATTACCCCTTTTGAGTAGTCATTTCTGTGTGTTAGTTTAATTAAAGTTTCTAACTTAGAGAGTTAAAACTTTCTACAAGTTCAGAATTTTCAGGCATTATAAAGTTCGTGAGTTAACTTTTTACAAGTTCAGTATTTTTAGGCATTCTAGAGTAGTTAAAATTTTGTGCAAGTTCAGTGTTTTTCAGATGTTAGGTAAATTAAGCGAGTTCTTGCAGGTCGTTTAGACCTTCAATAAGTCACGCTTTTTTTCTCGGAGGGGGGTTGTGACGGGTGCTTACGCGTTTCACTAACTTTCTCTCATAATCTTTTAAATTGTATTTATTTTAACCAATCCCCGCTGAGAGCTGAAAGTGTGACTTATGCAAATAAGATAGTTTCGGGTTTAGCGAGTTCGAAAGAGATATAAAAGGGAGAAATGAAATGAAGAGATGAGGATGACTACGTGTTTGAAAGAGGAGTAAACTACGTGATTGATTAAGAAGGTGATTCTAGGAGGTTAGTTTGACTAAGTGAAGTTTGTTAGCGGAAGGAAGATTATTGAAAAAGATTCATTAATTCGGTTCGGACGTAACTGAAGATATCCAGGATTGAAGCCACTTCATAGATTCTACAAGTATTGAAGATTCCTTCTTAAAGAGATATCAGGTCTGTGATTTTTATAGATTAGATTTAAATGCGTAGTTTGATTGTATGCGTTATTCCCCCGTGGTATCAGTTAGTGTTCCGTCGTTCATAATTGAATTCTGATCTCACTCCACTATAATTTGTTGTTCTTAAAGTTTGATTAATATTTGTGTATTTCTATCATAAGGAATAATAAATAAGTGATTTATTATTTGTGTAGTCATTAATTATGAATCCGACATATCCAAATTTAGATAATGTGCGAAGGGGAATTAATAACCATAGGGGTAGTGAGAGACTACGACACATTTATTAATCTTATTTAATAGATAAACACACAAATATTAATCAAACCTTAAGAACTACAAATTACAGTGGAGTGAGATAAGAATTCAATTATGAACGACGGAACACTAACTGAGACTACGGAAAATAACGCATACAATCAAACTACGCATTTAAATCTAATTTATGAAAATCACAGACCCGATATCTTTTTAAGGCAGGATTCTTTAATATTTGAAGGATCTAAAGGGCGACTTCAATCCTTGATATCTTCAGTTCCGTCCGAAATGAATTAATGAACCTTTTCAATAATCTTCTTACGGCGAACAAACTTCACTAGTTAAACTAATCTCTCAGAACCACCTTCTTAATCAACCTCTTAGTTAACTCCTCTATCAAACCACGTAGTCATCCTCTTCTCTTCTCTTCATTCCATTTCTCCCTTTTATATCTTTTTCGAACTCGCTAAACCCGAAACTATCTTGTTTGCATAAGTCACACTTTTAGCTCTCAGCGGAGATTGGTTAAAATAAATACAATCTTAAAAGAATTTGAGAGAAGGTTAGTGAAACGCGTAAGCACCCGTCACAACCCCCTCCGAGAAAAAAGCGTGACTTATTGAAGGTCTAAACGACCTGCAAGAACTCGCTTAATGTACCTAACATCTGAAAAACACTGAAGCTGCACAAAATTTTAATTACTCTAGAATGCCTAAAAATACTGAACTTGTAGAAAGTTAACTCACGAACTTTATAATGCCTGAAAACACTGGATCTGCCGAAAATTTTAACTCTCTAAGTTAGAAACTTTAATTAAACTAGCACACAGAAATGACTACTCAAAAGGGGTACTCCACTGTAATTTGTTGTTCTTAAGGTTTGATTAATATTTGTGTGTTTATCTATTAAGAAAGATTAATAAATGATATTGATTTATTAATTTAGTAGTTGTTAATTATGAATCCAACATACCCGAATTTAGATAATGTGCAAAGGGGAGTTAATAATCATAGGGGTAGTGAGAGACTACGACACTGGCGCCCAAACGAAATACCGGAATTAAGAGCAGGTGCAGGATTTAGAGTTTTGCCGGAATTATTTTTTTCGGGTAAAGAAAATGTGTCTGAGTTTATTTCTAATATCAATAACAATATAGCCTACTATGAAATACCGGCGAATCTATCATGTGCGTATTTAAAAGGTCATTTAATTGGGAGAGCGTTAGACTGGTTTGAGGTGATAGGGTTCGAGTGTGTAAATGAAGAAGCGACTGCATTTGCAACACTTAAAAAGAAATTGTCAGATAGTTTTCCGGTAATACGGAATAAATCAGAGCTAGAAGCTCAGTTCTTTCATCAAAACAACGGAGAGGTCAAGCCCCGTCAAATTTTTTTTTTTTTTACCTATTAAAAATACATAAAACTTTGGATTTGAATTATGATGAGATAAAATTGATCGATCACATAGTAATGCGACTAGAACCCCAAATAATGGATTATTTAGAAGTTCGAAACCCCACAACGAAAGCTCAATTGATAGAGTTGGTAGACAGGTATGAGCAACGTCATAGCTGCAGGGAAAACCAGGGTTCGAGTAATAATTTTGCTAGACGAAGTTGGGATGTGAGTAGGAATCCTGAGGAAAGAAGGAATAATAGAAATTGGAGAGATAATGGGGTCGGAAATAGTCAAAATGATCAAAGAGGACTAGGCAGGTGTGCGAATAATTTTTCTCGTCGTAATTATCAAAATCAAGGATTCGAGGGAGGAAATCGCTACAATCAGCCAAATCAGAGAACAGACCGGTATCAGAACCGTAGGATGGTGGTTAGGAAGGGTCCTAATGATGATTCAGCAAAGCAGAATTGGAGGCGTGTTGATTGCAACAGCGAAAGGCAAAGAAATGCCAATTTAAACTTCTAAGCGATCGTGTTGCGGGAGGTAAACGATCGCTAGTTACGTCAAATCCTCCTATTAGAATTAAAACTAATTCATTGCGATTATCACCAGTGGAACTTCCGTATGTGCCGATTCTTTTGCATGATACATTTCTAAAAGCGCTCTGGGATACAGGTGCGGAAAAGTCATTTATTTCAGAAAAAACGTACCGGTCATATTTTTCTTTCTGTCCTATTAAAAAATCGTTAGCTGAAGTAGTTACAGCTCAGGGGTCACAATGCAGGAATTTAGGCACAGTTGAGTTAAGAATTAAAATAAGAGAATTTTCGAAGTTGTGGAAATTTCATGTGATTGCTGAGATGCAATATCCATGCATCCTAGGTATTGATTTTATGTCACATGCAAAGATTAGTTTGGACTTTCTGTCAAAATCGTTAATCATTCCGGATTCGTAAATGGAAAAAGTGGCAATTTTGGACGTACCGGTTCAGATAGATTTATCTAACACTAAGTTAAATTGAAAACAAAAACAGGAATTACAGATTTTGTTTAAGGAATTTCATGGGTTGTTTTCACTTAAGCCTGGTCTGACACATGCATTTTGTCATGAAATTGACACGGGTGATAGTCCTCCTGTTTTTTTGAGACCTTATCGCTATGACAGGGTCAAACAGGGTATAATCGACTACCATGTTCAGAAGATATTGAATGATGGAACAATAGTTCCAACAACATCGCCCTACGCGTCTCCAGTTGTTTTATGTCGGAAGAAAAACGGGTTGCCGTTAGATGACCCAGAAGCTTATAGGTTTGCAATAGATTATAGGAAATTAAATGCGATCACGAGATATCCGCGATATCCGCTACCAATAATTGATGATTTGATCACTAATATTCCACACACCGAAATTATGTCATCACTTGATTTACGCAGTGGATACTTTCAGATGGCAGAGACCCAAAGATGTTCATAAGACGGCGTTTGTTACAAAAAATGGTACTTTTGCATTTACTCGCATGCCATTTGGCCTTTCGGGGGCAGCTCCAAATTTTCAAAGGGCCATAGAGATGATCCTCAAGCCAGTCCTCAGGCGTTTTGCCCACTGTTATATGGATGACGTGATTATTTCGTCTCCATCTTTTGAAAGCCATGTAGAACACTTACGGGAAATATTCAGATTGTTGCAGGAGGCTGGTTTGACGTTGAATCGCGAGAAATGTCATTTCGCGAGGGAACAATTACGTTATTTGGGTTTAGTTATTAATAAAGAAGGAGTTAAAACAGATGAGGAGAAGGTAAAAGTAATTATTGAAATGAAACCTCCGAAAACTGCAAAACAAATAGCAAAATTTTTAGGAATGACGGGTTGGTATCAAAAGTTTATTAAAAACTACGCAGACATGTGTGAGCCCTTATATAATTTAAAACGAAAAAACTCTAAGTTCCGTTGGTCGGAATCAGCGCAGGAAGCCTTTGATCGTATTAAGAAAGCACTGACAGAAGCTCCAGTGTTACAATTACCAGATTTTTCCAAACCTTTTGAACTCTATACGGATGAGAGCTCCGTGGGGGTAGGAGCAGTATTGACACAGAATAATAGGCCTATGGCGTTTGCCTCGAGAACTTTAAACCGAGCAGAAAGAATTATAGTGTGACGGAACGTGAATGTTTAGCTGTCATATGGGCATTAAATAAATATCGCATGTATTTCGGATCCTTGCCGGTTAAAGTGATAACAGACCATGCTGCACTTACCAAATTAACGAATGGAAAGAATTTGTCACCTAGAATGATAAGGTGGACGCTTAAGTTGGCAAATTTTAAAGTAGAATATGGGAACATCGCCCAGGTACGCAAAATTTAGTGGCTGATATGTTGTCTAGAAACCCGTTAGAAAGTAATGAAGAACCAAAGGTGTCTTGTGCGGTGATTAGATCGTTAGTATTATCGTCTAGAGAACAGTTGAGAGAGGAACAGAGAAATGACCCGGAGCTAGGTCACATCATGAAGTATTTGGAAAATCCGGACGATAGTTCCATTAATGAATCAATCTGTAGAAATTGGCCCCACGTTGGGCACCAGTGTCGTAGTCTCTCACTACTCCTATGATTATTAACTCCCCTTTGCACATTATCTAAATTCGGGTATGTTGGATTCATAATTAACAACTACTAAATTAATAAATCAATATCATTTATTAATCTTTCTTAATAGATAAACACACAAATATTAATCAAACCTTAAGAACAACAAATTACAGTGGAGTGAGATAAGAATTCAATTATGAACGACGGAACACTAACTGAGACTACGGAAAATAACGCATACAATCAATCTACGCATTTAAATCTAATTTATGAAAATCACAGACCTGATATCTTTTTAAGGCAGGATTCTTTAATATTTGAAGGATCTAAAGGGCGACTTCAATCCTTGATATCTTCAGTTCCGTCCGAAATGAATTAATGAACCTTTTCAATAATCTTCTTACGGCGAACAAACTTCACTAGTTAAACTAATCTCTCAGAACCACCTTCTTAATCAACCTCTTAGTTAACTCCTCTATCAAACCACGTAGTCATCCTCTTCTCTTCTCTTCATTCCATTTCTCCCTTTTATATCTTTTTCGAACTCGCTAAACCCGAAACTATCTTGTTTGCATAAGTCACACTTTTAGCTCTCAGCGGGGATTGGTTAAAATAAATATAATCTTAAAAGAATTTGAGAGAAGGTTAGTGAAACGCGTAAGCACCCGTCACAGACATATATAGATCAGGATTAGCACTTAATTTATGTTTTCTTTTATTTCTGAATTCTTAGCTATGTTGTGAATCGCTTGATTCGTCTATTTGATTATATGGCATCTGGTTACAATTAGGACTTTTTAAAAAACGCATAAAACTAGCATTTTTTTTAACATAGTACCAAAGTGCCATTAAGTTGCTACAATATAAAATTAAATTTAGAACTTAGCTAACATTAACATTATGTGAATCTTGAAGTCTTTTTTCAAACAGGCTTTGTTATGAAAATTATTTACTCAAAGTCAAAAGAAGCTCTGCAAGATTTTTTCTCTCATAACTTAGTACCAAATAAAACTACAAGAATCTACCATTTGATAGAGGCATAGCTCACTAAAAAGGAAAACGAGTATTGCTTATATAAGCGTTGTAAAACCAAATGCAAAAAAACTCACTTCTTTCCCCTATTTTGTTTTTCTAAAATTGTAAGTTTATTATTAAATTAAAAATTTTAATTTCACCGAATTCATATTGAATTTAAACATTAGATTAACTGTATGAGATATTTTCGTAAAGCAACTTTCGCAAATATCCTTTTTTGACACGCCTTCATTAAGCATCGATCCACAGTGCGCTAGCAATGCTTGTGTGTGTGTGTGGTATTAAACAAAAAACCCCACTTTTTAATGCGGTATTGTCGCATCCAACAGGAATTTTGCTATCAGATGAAGGATGTTTGTAAAGGGTAATTTAAGGACAATCGGCTGACAGACTATGCACTAACATTGTATTTTTCTTAAATTATGCTGTGTTATAAGGAAATCGAGACTTGATTTTTCAATAACTATTCAAAATTCAGCATATTTATTGGATTTATAAAAAGGGTTTTTTTTGACAAATTCGTAAAAATATTTGTTTGATTGATTACAACCATATACGGCCTGCGGCCGCCCCTTGGCTCGGCCGCCAGCGTGTGGTGCACGCGCTGCACACCTGCTTGGATCGGCCCTGCATCCTCCTCAATTCACCGTAATTTAAAATTACGAAGTTCGTCACCTCTATACCCCTCACGTTGTTTCAAAGTGCAATATTAAAAACAATGACCAGCCAACGAAAAATCTATTTGTTTACTTTTTTATAGTAGAAGTTTCTGTTCACATCCATATTTTTTATTGCAGAGAGCGTAATTACTGTTGGATATTGCTTAGGTTTGCCTTAAAACTTTTCTAGCATTCTGTATTAATTTTTAAAAATATGTTTCAAAAATAGATTTTTTACAATGTATAAAGGTACTATCCCTCGTTACGTGTTTTTAAAAATTTCATATTTTTTGGGGGGAAAATTAAAAGTTTTAAAAACAATGAGTTAAATCAATGATTTTCAAACATTCATTTTTTAAGTTAGCAATCTAAAAAGGAACCAGCAAAAAAGTAAACGAAAAATATTCATATTTCATAGAACATTTAAAATATTTATAAGTGTTCTACTTCTATGGTCATTTTGCTTTGATCTTTTTATCTCGCTATAATCTTACATAAAGTTTTCACACACCGTCTAATAGTTATAAAAATAGACTTCTAATATAGAAGCATGATTTCAGTATATTTCTTTTAGATGTATATTTTTCTTACAATTATATTTTCATTAAATTTCTCACAAACAAATTCCGTGGGAAAACTTAATAAAAGTGTAATAATGATAATTTTTGATGTACATCATGGAGAGATACATAATAGCAATTATATTTCAGTATTTATTATAAAATGTCTAGTTTTATGTTAACTACTTTTCAAAAAATTATTAATCCGTTAACATTTAAAATATTTTGCGTTCTAATCAAGGTAAAGCGTTAAAAATATCTAGCCAAAATAATAAATCAGGAAAAAAGAAACGAGAAAAAATTTTCCTAGGTTTTCATAATAAGCAGATTAAGGCTTGTTCGTCTTCAAAGTGTTGTAAAATAGCCCCCCCCCCCCGTCGTGAATCATGAGATGGGTCAATTACAAAGGAAAGTATTGCATTCACCATCTAAGATAGGAGATAAAAGCCCTGACCGGCTAGGTGCTCCAATAGAAAACTCAGCTGTAAAGGAAAGTACTTGTATTTAGGGAGCGGAGACAAACTAACATTCTTTCCCTTTTCTTCCTCTAGGAGGGTCAATTTATTTATAATACTGTAGAACCACACTTTCCTCTCTTTCATAGCATTTCTCCAAATAAAATATCAGAAAAATTAATTTGAATAAGGCTTGATAGAAAAATCAAAAGTATGAAAAAACATTCACTTTGAAATAATGGGGAATAGTGGGGAAAAAAAACGACAAATTAAGTTTACATTCAACCATTATTTTAATTAAATTCTTTTTGTTTTTAATAGAAAGGACTGATATAATTATTAGAGTAATCCAATATCATCCATTTTCAGTTCTCATGTCCCTAATTTAATGTTACTGAGTTACACACAGCAAAGATTTTGCCACTTTCTTCTAGTAAACTCAGGTAGTGATTTTTCCCTTTTGTGAGCATAATTTGTCCAGGCATAGAATGTTCAATAATACATTAAATTTGAAATAGTATAGAGATGTGGAAATTTTCTAAAATCTAAACTTTTAAATAACTTCAGCAATAAGTTTTAAAATTTTAATTAATCTTGATTTGTACACAATTTATTAAAATGCTTTAAAATTTCAGAAATATAATCCCTGGGTTAGAGTTGGAAAGATACTAGTGTTTTAAAAAGAAATTTAAAAACTGCATTCATATTTGTTTAAATAAAATAAAAGAAACTGAATACAAAGAAGTATAACATTTCAGTCAACACTGGAATTCTAAAAATGACAGCTTCCTATTGTGAATGTGTGGTGGTGTGGAATTTAGGAGAATGAAATGTTATCTGATTAAATATTCCACATAAAAAGTATACAAATATAGTATATCAAGTTATTGAATATTGATTGAAATTTTATACATTTGAAACAATTTTAAAAAAAATAATTCAACACACACACAACAGTAAATTATAAGATCAAGTACTTCCTCACTAAATTTTACGTAGATCTAAATAAAAAATAGTAAAGAGGAATAGTGAGCAAATATTATTCCTTCCTATAAAAATGTCATTTCAAAATGAAGAGCTGCTTCAATATGTTAAGATGACAAAGATTTTGAAGTTCAAAATGTAATATATATATAGATTTTTTTACAAATAAATTATTTTATTATAGTTACTGTGGTGGAGATAGTATATTGGTCAAGAAATATTTATACCCAAATAAACAATTTTTGTTTTATTTTTTAATAATGATATGTTTTTAATATATATATATATATAAAGAACAAATTATATATATTATATAAAATTCAGTATTCATTTTTTAAAAAAATAATAAATCTGCAACCCTTCTAAATTATTTTGAAGTACCCTCATATTTCTCAAAAGCATGAATATTTTTCAGAATATCTTTTTCTGTTATGATCTTATTTAAGTCAGGGTCAGTTGTGTTATAAAAGCTGCTGAATTGTTCATGGTGCTAAATACTGGCTAAGTTGCAGCCTTAGTGTCAGGAAGAAAAAATGGGGAACGCTGACAGTTTTAAACATTTGAACAACTATAATTTCAGGTTCTCATTAAAATATGCAGTTATATTTCCATCTAGCTCTGAAATTGGCACATCTTATTGGACTAAGTGAAGGCATTTCTGGACAGTGCAGCATTGATAATTAAAAAATATATGCTATAAATTTGGGACTAAAACCGAGTAGTGAAAAATCGAAGCAAGCACTGAACATTCGGAACAATCCCGGGAAATTTGGGACAATGTACAATCAAGTTCAAAGGAAATTATTCAAGGAATTAAACATGAGAAGGAAAAAAGGTATTAATCTTTCTTCTTAACAACCCCCAAATTAAAAAAAAGGAGGAAGAAAAATTTATACATTTTTCTTCATTGAAGTAAAATTTTCAGGAAAAATCAATCTCATTTTTTAAAACAAATATTTAATTTGTATATCTCAATACATCAAATTAAAATTTTTATTTCAAGAAATTATAATTCAATGAAAGAAAACAGCCACTGTCGTGTAATAATATATTCTTATTATTATATATAGAAATCTTATTTTTTTACAAAAAGAATTCTGTATGTAAAAAGGTTTTTTTTTTCAAAACCTATAACAAAACCTCGTTTTCACTGGAATATGAGCAAAATATACATCAAGGTATTTTGAAAATTTAGCATTATTTTCCTGCCATTAATAATTAATTTTGAAATACTTAAACCTTATTTTAAAACTCTCTATCTCTACTCAATATATAGCTAAAAAAATACTATTTCATAAAATTTACTTAAAAATTTTTTTTTTTTTTAAAAAGTACATCAATACTACTGAAGATTGAAATGATTATAATACTATGCTTTTTAACAATTTTTCAAAAATGTTTTCAGCTTTATACTACAGAATTTTAAGTTTAATCACGTTTTAAGCATAGCTGAAATATGAATCTTATTGTGAACAATGGTTATAATGAATTTTGAGCAAAGTAAGAACAGAACTGAAAAATAAATTATCCCCTTTATACATTAGCTAAATCACAATATAAAGATAATTTTGGACTATTTTTTAACTGAAAAATTATATGGAATTCAAGTCAATTTTTGTTTAGTATAAGCTGAAAACAATTTTAATTCTAAACAGTATTTAAAAGGCAATGCATGTAATTCCTACCATTTTATAACAGTCAATATAATATAGATAAATATAAAAGACAATTTCCTTCCTTTATTATTAATATATATATATAATTATTATATTTTTTATACGCATTAATATTTTTCTAGTTATGTTTCTTAGAATCTGTTTTCTATCATTTAGCTTTGTGGGTAGTATAATTTTGTCTTATTATTTTTTTCATTTTATTATACTATATATATATATATATATATATATATATATAAGAATTGCTCTAAATGAAAATATCATTTAATTTCAACTGCAAAAGTTAAAAGGATTTTGTAACAATAATCACATAATTCTCAAGTGTCTGTTTAGAAAAAAACTTGCTAAACCTGATTCAAATGTTATAAGGATTGATAAAAATTTACTAAAAATTGCAAATAATCAAAAATATATCAATAAACTAAAATATGTTACTCTTTTATTTTTAGTTTACAATATATTGCAGTTCTACATTTGTTTTTCCAGTTTCATTTAATATTTTTTAAAAATTTAATCTTAATTTTTTTATTTTATAAATATACCATATTTCTAATGAACTTGTATACAACAAATAAACAATGAAAACATATTTATATCTTAAAATTCAAACAAAAATTGAAAAACATTGAAATTGTTCAGTAGTAAAGTTATAAACAATAAATGCACAATATTTATAATAGGTTATTAGATTCACATATACAGAAACACACACTCAACACAGCATACTCAACAAAGCATATCCAAAAAATACAATATATTGTACTTTTTATTGTAATTATTTTGAAAGTAGCCTATAATTCATAACGAGCCAAATATAGCAACCCCAAAACAGAGGAATTTGAATTCCAACTCTGTAAAAAATAGGAATAGATGCCTCCACGACATCGCGCATTACACGTCCGGCCTTGTTTGTTCCTTTTATCTATCAGACTTATTACTTATAATACAAATGTTATACTGTGGGAAAAGTTTCCTCACTCAACACTTTAGAAATTTCTTGGACTTCAAAGTCTAAAGAAATTATAAAATAAATCAGGTGTGGCTAACATTTTTGGGAAGAGTGCCACTATCTGAAAAACAAAATTTTGCATTCAACTTTTTCCAACAATGAAAAAAATATGAAATAATTGTAATCTTATAGGTTCCGTAAGTAACTTACAGTAATTTAATGATAATTAATAAAAAAATTTTTACAAAAATAATTATTCAGAAAGTTATAGATATAACCACGTTGGCATCATTTTTGGCAATTTAGCGACATTTTAGCGCTTTGTGTCAAATTTTTAAAAGTTTTTTTTGATGTGTAACATCTTTCCTCTCAATTGCTGGAGATTTGTGGGAGTGATTTCGTGAAAAGGGACGGAAATGCATAACAGGAAGTTGGTGAAACTCGCGCCATTTAATTTGTCCGATCAGGGCGCTTGATGGTGTCTCTTCGCTACCCTCGCAGTGAAGTTCTGTTTTTTCTCCTACATTCGGGAGGGACTCCCCCCCCTGCGGTCCAGGCCTTGTGATCTTTGTTTTTGTTTTGTTTTCTCACTTTAGGATCAGAGAAGATCAAGCCTCCAGCCTTTTTTATATTGTTAAATTTAGCATTTCAAAATATTCTAATTCAAAAACTCGGTTTTGTTTGCGCTTGACTCTAAATCCGCACATACCAGCAAGTCTTATTAGACTTCACCAAGGATAAACTTGCGATCCTTACGCTCAATTGTCAAAGTCTGAGGGCTCACCAAACATATTTCGACGTTATTTCACAAAATGATTCATTACATATGTTGGCAGAGACGTGGTTAGATAATGATGAACGTGTTTTGATACGTGACTTCGATTGCTGCTTACAATTTAAACAACCGGGCCACAGAGCATCTGGTGTTGCGATCTATCGCAAACAGAACAACTCACATGTTGTGGCTCCTCATATGGATATTACTTATCGTCAAACAAGCGGATTCGGTATTGTTATTCAAGATATTGGGGACAAATGTGCGGCAAAATGCTTATTTGAAAATGGACAAATAGTGATTTCGGTGGTCGTATACATTTCTCCGAATCAAACGGTTCAAAAAATTAAAGATTTCCTGCATTTTTTACTTTTACCATATACCGAAGGTGGTTTTGCTCTTTAAAAAAAAACTATCACTCGCTTTCCATGATTCTGAGTGGTGATTTTAAAGTTAACTTCAGTTTGCTAGAAGCCGAGCCACTCATAGCTTTTTTGAATGATGAACTCGAGCTCGAAAGGAACACAAATCGAAATGTTTCGACAACTAACAGTGGTACTGTTATTGACCCTATTTTTCAACGGTTTTTAAATACTTTGAAATCACAAGTATATATGTCAGATTTTAGTTATCATAAGTTATCATTACCGCTCTTCCCCAAATTGTAGAAGAATAAATACTTTTTTGATAAAAAATTGCATTACTCCTTGTAATGCATTTTAAATAAAATTTTCATTAAAGATATAATTATTCCATAGAAAATTATTTCCAATCATACACGATTCCTTTTTTTCAGGATTTAAGTTGCTATTGCGAATTTATCACGATAACATGTCAGATGTTACACATCGTATGCCACTACTGTAGGGCTCGTATCTTTTTTTCACGTTTTAAAGCGCTCGATTGAGCTGAAATTTTATGCACACGATTGCTTTAGATGACAAAATACGATACTTTAACTATAATCAATAAAATTGATTTATTAAATGCAGCTTTTTGAAGAATTTAATTTTATTCATAATTCCAATTGCTTACAATGTTGAATTAGTAAGAATACAAAAGCATATTCGTCCGTGATTAGTTAAGTGTGCGACACGTGACTAGTTGGTGTGGTGTGGTAGTTAGGAGAGTGGTGCCAGCTCAGCTGTCGTCCGCGTCACTTGGCCATGGTTCAAAATGACGCGGACCGTCCCCAAAAGCCCTCGTGTAGCTGAACTGTGGGACGTTAATATTCACTCACTCACGCGACTAAACAATACACGCTCAAACGCCTGAAGTTAAATCTTTTTTAAGTTAAAATAGTCGCGATCACAACATCTTCGACTGTCCGAGATGAAGTCTCTGATTGGCTAGACGCTCAATGCTTCACGCTGACTGCTTCGGTGTGAATGCGGCTTTAGCAGATTATCGGTCTTCAGGGATACGGACCACTACGGTGCTAATTTTTACTGTCATTATGAAAAGATAATTTTAATCAGATTAGCTTTTAGGAGTACCTACTAAACTTTCAGCAAAATTTTATCAGGGGAAGTAAAGCAACGTATTCTTAATCTATGCACTTTAGTTAATTTAAGATTTTGTGGCGTCAATTTGTATTGTCTTTTTCTCTTTTTAAAAAGAGGATATGGCAACTTAATTTATAATCATGTGTTGTTGTGGATGTTCTGTTTATGTTATTGAAACGAGTAGAACCACCGACCGCGCACAGTTGTCAGCTTAATTACTTGTGATAAACGTCAATTCTAGTCATTTATACGTCATGATTTCAAAACACAAATGTAGATAGAATTGGTCACGTTTAATAAATTCTAAATTATTTTTATGTAAGTTGTTTCAGATTTGAATGATTTTTGTGTTATCTAATTCTCTCCCCTTTTTTGGAGAACTTCAATATCGTATAAAATGAAATACATTTCAAATTGGATAATAAAAAAGTTTAAATATCAATTAGCAAGATACCTTCTTTTTATAACATTACAAGATTTGAAAATTAAAAATTTTGCATGGAATAAATATCGATAATTATCAAGAAATTTAGAGAATGAAAGAAAATTATCTTTAAATTTTATTATCCTTAATGCTCATACCATTCTTTTAAGTAACCTAATTTTAGCTTTGAATGTAATACGCTAGAAAATATGCATATATATTTTTTGCCTTGAAATTTGAAATTTCAATATTTTCTTTAGCATGAGATTTTCATGAAGTGAATATGAGTGTGCCTGACTATGCTTTGCGTGCTGAAGACCACAGAACTGTTCTCGTTCTGGTCAAACAAATTGGTAAGACTTTTCAAAAAATGTTTCATTCACTAAACTTGCATCCAGCTTCAATATCATTTATAAAATTGTGTAATGTATAATGAAAATATTTCTAATACTTACCTGCATTTGATAGTCATAATAAGAAATGAAACATGAACACCGAAATAAAATTTTAGTTTTAGTCACTGGTGTAGTTAGTTCTGAGTGGGCCCTGTATCAAAACTCTTTCGGGGCCTTTTTTTTATATATGAGAACCCTGTTAACATGACTGTAGCGACACATGTTGGGGCTTCTGTAGCTTTGGGGCCCTGTATCAATGATACAGGGGTATCTACGCCCCTAGTTTAAGTATAGAATTGGATGCCCTTTGGTGAAGTTGGTCAGAAGCAGTCAGCAAACTAGTTGTTTTCGGACAGCAAAATAGGAAATTCGAAGCAAAATAATAACAATGTAAAATATAAATTTCAGCATGCATGAAAGAGTTATTGAAATTTAGTGAATTAATGAATTTTTTATAAAAACTATACGATTTTTTTAAAAAAAAGATGTTTTGTTAGAATTCTTATTCTGTAGAGAAATTAGCCTTTTTGAGATCGAGGAAGATGGAATTTTGCTTATTAAATTACTGTTTTTGTGTATCCTTTTTCATTTAAGTTTGGAATTTAGAAAAAAATTGTATCTCAAATTAAGTGAGTTTTAGTTGCATTCAAGAAGCTTATGTTCCAAAAGAGTGATCTAAAAAGGATGAAATTATAGTTGACTTTTCAAATCCATACTCCGTCTCATTAAAATCTTGATCTTGCTTAATTTATTTTCTTCAACTATTTCTTCTTACAGACCTAATATGATGCTGAGTAATTCCTCTTGTGGTATTTTGAAATAAATTCATCAGTTAAGCTCACAGTCAAATGCTTGTCATTTTCTCAAACTAAACATTCAAGGTTGTGGTAGCCTAGTTTTCATGGTCACTTGCTCAAGGCCGATGTGTCCCATTGTGTAGAGAGGCTGATAAATATTGTATTTGTCATGACTCTTTACTCCATTTGGTGGGGTTTGGAAAGGGTATGTTAGGTCTGGTGTTGTCCTCATCTCACAACCATGGTTCAAAATTACAAGGTCCATCCCCAATAGTTCTTGTGTTACTTTATAATAACACTCACTTAAACTGAACACTTAGTAGTAATTAAAATCAAACCCTTAGCAATGGATCATTGTATCACAGATATCTTTCCCTTGTGTTCCAACGATCATTTTAGAAAAGGAATGTAAATTATACATCTCAGGTATACTGTTATGGAAAAAAAAATGGAAGACAAACTCCAATAGAAGGAAAATGATATAAATTCTCAATGAATATCAAAATTGTAATAAAGTTTTTCAACAAGAACTATGAAATGTTTGATCTAAAAAAAGCTTATCTTTTTTTAAAAACATATGCCACACAATTTTAAATGATGAATAGCAATCATGTATACAGATAACATGTGATCGTATTGAGATTGGTTCACATTTCATTGTATGCGAGTTACCAAAATATACAATATGCCAGAATAGAATCATTATCCCAGCATGAAATTAAAAAAAAAAAATGTTTTCCAAATCCAAGGGCACTCTATTTTATACACTCCAGCCAAGCTTTTATTTTATGAAAAAATGCTCTCTTTTCTGTGATTGTAGAGTTGCAAATTTCACTATCTTATTAATTTGTATGTATTGTCATTCATTAGTTTGTATATAATTACACTGAAGATTTTTTCTAAGCATTTCAGTTTAATATTATAAAAAACTATATACACAATTATTTTGAAATTTTATTAAATTAAAAGTTTTATTTGGAAATATGTTAAATGATGTAATACAAGGTCACTGAAAAATTAAAAATGTTTTGTTCACTTTTCAGTTCTTCAAGAATGAATTATAACTGATAGTTACAATTAAATATTTACTTCTGAGTTCTTTAGTTAAATATATTATGTTTAAATGTGTGATTTTTTAAAGTGTTTCTCATATTTCTTATTTGCTGCTTTTCAAAATGATAATAATTTTGCTTTGGAATGTTGGATGAAATGATTATTAAAAAACTGAGTAAAAATAATTATCCAGAAATCACTATGAGAAACACTACTTTCATCAAAATGAGGACAAACAAGTCCTGTTTTGGGAATGGACTATTGCCATAATGCGGGCATTTTAACTGAATTTAGTATTTTTCCTACATTCAATGAACATATAATAAAATGATGGCATATAGAAAAACAACTGAAGGAAAAGAAATCATTGTCTGTTTAATATTCTCTTGAAAGGTATTTATAATATAAGTAAAAGATATATGTCTTGTGTAATTTCTAAGAGTTAATCAAAAGAAATCCAAATCTGTATTTGTGTGTTAGACCTTCAACTTTCTTTTACATTACTGTGGCTACTGAAAAACAATTGCAATGTACAAGATAATTCACATTATGAAAATGCTACATTAGTTAAGAGTTTTCTTGCCTTTGGACTTATATTGTTGATTCCTATATTTTTTGTACTGTTTCCTGAAACCATCAGTTTGACAGATTTTTTTAAAAAAAATCTTTTTTGCAAGAAGTTGTAATTTGATAATCCTATCAAATCTTGCATAATGGAAGGTTTTCTTTCTGTATTTTCTTGTGTAAAAGTGTTGAAGTAATGAGACATGTGAGAAAAAAATTCATGAAATCAAAATTTTCTGATTTTGATATAATTAAAAACTTATAGTATATTATGGTATACATATTAATCAGTAATATCTGCTATTTAGTGTTCATCAGCAATTCTATCTATTTGACTTTTGATTAATGATTGTTGAATTTCTTTTTTTTTAAACTGATATAATATAGAAATACTAAAGAATAAGTCTTGTGTCTGAACTAAGCATTATATCTTTTATTTAAAAATATTTATTTATAAACCGGTTTATTTCTGTCCTACAAGATATGATAGAAGCAAATTTGCTTTGATTATTCATCTAGCATCCTCATATTTTCAAACCACTTAGTTATTTGTATAATTCCACTAGTATTTATTACAGTTAGAATATAAGTGCAAAAGCACTTTACTATGAAAATAAATAATCCAATGTAACTCTAAATTAATTTTTTCAACTGTTTTTACTTTGTAAAAAGTGTTGTATCAGTATAATATTATGCTTCATAATGGTATAAGGGGCACCCACAGAAAATAGATTGTTTATAGTTATACAAAATGAAAAACAATGATTATTGGAAAAAAAAAACATTTGTTATATTCACGATGCTTCCTTCACTTTAACTGCCTCATTTATTTAAACATTTATTATATCACTTCATGAGCTTTAGAATTCCCATGCTTTATTCTTCCGCTGTTGAAACTTTAAGCCAGGTGGTTACTGCATTCTCCAATTCTTCATCTCTTCCAAAATGTTTACCATTCAAAAACTCTTTCAGCTTAGGGAAAATATGGTAATTACTAGGAGCAAGGTCGAGACTACAGGGTGGATGATCAAAGATTTCCATCCGAATTGATCCAGTAATTCTTGAGTTTCAGCAGCAGCGTGTGGATGGGCATTGCTATAAAAAAGCATTTTTTCTCCAAAGAGCATTCTTCTCCTGTTTAGGATGGTTCACCGTAGCCTTCTTGGTGTCACAATAACAATTTGCATTGATCATAAACTTTTGCTTTGAAATTGAATTAAAGAACATCTCTTTATAATCCAAGAAGATGGTTGCTATGACCTTTGATTTTGAGAGAGACAGTTTGAATTTTCTCATTTTTTTGGGTGATGAGGGAAAATGCTACCTAAGTGATTGATGCTTGCTCTTTGGGATGATTAGAGACATCTAGGTCATATCACCAGTCACAATCCAATAAAAAAAAGTAGTCTCCCTCTGGGTTATACAGTGTCAAGAATGTTGATGCTGGTGCAATGCACAGGTTACAGAAGAATATAACACATGAACTTTAAAGCTTGTGTTCTGACAGATGTTTTAAATGTAGAAGGGGGTTATTGTAGAGAAGTGAAGGAAACTACAGGTACATAACAAAATTGTTTTTTCTTCTAATAAATATTATGTTTTTCACTTTGTATAACTAAACAGTCTTTATTTTCTTATTGACCATAGTAGTTGGCTGCAAAATCAGATTTTTTTTAATGTTATATTTTCTACCAGCAGAAATTCCTGCTTTATAATTGACTTTTAAATCTTAAGTAACTATAGTTTCTAGAATGCTGCATTTTTTATATGCTGACTTTTTTCAAAGTAATTTTGAAATTTCTATTCCAGATTTTTAATACTTTGCTGGGCATTTGCTCTAAAATGTTTTATGCTTGTATATATGAGTGATGGATACATTAGTACATATTTAAACATCAAAGTTGTATTGAGAATTGTTTATTTCTTGTGTGGCGGTTTTCATGATTATATATATAAGTGGAAGGACTGAAGATATAAGAAAACCTGTATATGGTCAGGTTTTCATTCAAAGTTTCTAAAAGATAAAATGTAAGAACTGAAAAAAGATGTCTTATATGTAAAGACTTATGTTAGATAAAAAAAAAGTATATATATATATATATATTTCAGCTATTTGTAATAGATGATTAACTTGAATAGGTGATAGATACCAAATAATATATCTTCCTCTTTTAATATTAAGTCCTTTTACCACTCATAACTTATTTTGAATCTACGTATCCTTTCTGAAAATATACCTCAGTATGTTTTGCTTACAAATTAAGCTCAGTGTTTTACCCATTTCTTATGCTTTCTTCAGCACTCTTTAGCTTTTAATAAAGTTTCCAAAATATTTTTTAGATAGTCTATTTCTTAATTCCATTAGTTTATTTCTTTGATGAAAGCAATTTTTAAAAATAAATGCTTTTAAATCCTAATTTTACATCCTTAAGTTGATTTACTGAAAGGAGGAGGGAAGGTTATTGGGATTTTTTGTGATATGCATAGTTAGATAAAATACAATCTTTGAGTACAAGCAATAGGTATCAAAATTAGGGATGAACAATATTTTATAGTGTACCATGCAATGTATTGTTTACTTTTAGAATCATACAACTGAATAATTTTGCTGTATCTTTGCATCTTTATACTAAGAATATCTCATTTTATATAATGAAGGAAAATTTTTCCATGATGTAGCTTGTCAAATTAAGTGAAATTTTTAGAATTAATGTAATTTGGTTAAACTAAAAAATAATATATACCTGGTAAAAATCATGGGGATTAAGTATGGCATTTTAATGCAGAATATAATAAGTTTATGAAGTGTTGTAGCTCTTTAATGATTATATTATTTAATTATAATAAATTTTAATAATTCTACTCTGTTTGAAATTTATAGGAATTATCATCATTCTATCCTTTATTGTAGCTTTTTATTTTTAATACTTTTTACTAGATTTTACCTTGAAAAATATCATTTTACAAATTTAATGAATTTGTTTCTTAAAACATCTCCATCTAAAAAGTAAGCATTGTTCCAACCAATAGGAATATTGAAGTTTGATCTAATGTCTTTTGTTTTTGTCTTCAAAATAAATACAGAATAATTGGGATTTAAAAACTCCTAAGATTATTTTTCCACCAGAAATCAGTCATCAATTTAAAGAAATTGTTGTCGAAAAAGCAATTCTACACTGCTCAAAAAAATTAGGGGAGCACGTGGATTTTACAAAGTTACATATTTCTCCTGATAGCTAATGTAAAATAAGACATCCATTGTCTAAAGTGAAGCAGAAAACTGAAAAATAAAGCTTCATATGCAAATCAACATTTATGATGTCAAAAACCAGAAAAAGGTTATAAATACAAAAATTATGATTTTGTAGAAACTGTTATTTTTTGTTGTTGTCTCAGTTGTGAAATTCAAACTTTTGGCGGTTTTTTTGAGAAAAAGTGTCAGGAAAATTTCACAACAATGATCTCCCAGAATCCAATTCTTGGCATATTATCAGGAGACTGGAATATGGGCAAACACAAAGAACCGTAGCAGGGGCTGCAGGAGTGGCAAGAAATGTCATTGCAAGAATGTGGAATATATTACAAGAAACAGGGCATGTTCAACGTTGGTTGGGGCAAGATCGTCCACATGCTATCACAGCAAATGATTGATATATGCTGTTAACAGCTCATTGAGACAGAACAGCAAATGCTACATGGATTTAAAGACTGCTTCTTTTGGCAACAAGACAAAAGGTTTCAAATTAAACAATCCAAAGTAGGCTTCATGCGGGTGGTCTGTATGCATGTAGGCCAGTGGTGTGTATTCTGTTGACAGCAAGACACTGTGTTGCCCAAAGAAAGTGAGGCTTCTCCAGATTGAGATTGGATGCAAAGTGATTTTAATTGGGAGTGCTGTTTACAGAAAAGTCCAGATTCAGTTTAGAGTGTGACACCAGACATATTTTGATATGGCGAGAAAAGGAAGCTCGAAATTATCCTATATTCGTTCAGGAGTGATCGCATTTCTGATGATGTGTGTGTGGGGCTGGAATCAGCACAGAAGGACTTATTGACCTGCATATCATTCGGAATGGCAATATGAGGGCTCAAAGGTATGCAGACGAGATCCTGAAAACCCATGTCATACCTTATGCTGCAGCCATTTGTGATTTCTTTCTTTAAGTGGAGGACAATGCCAGATGTCATACAGTTTGTCTTGTGAAGAACTTTCTTGAAGCTGAAACAATCTTGTGTATGAGGTGGATAGCATGCTCTCCTGATCTTAATCCGATTGAGTGTGTCTGGGATATAACTCGGACGACATATTGCTGCAAGACTAAGGCCTCCTGTTATCTGGTGAACTAGAGGATCCAACTTCATCTAAAAAGGAACATTCCCCTAAGTTTGATTGATAATCTAATGCATCCATGCAAAACAGGAATGTGGCTATCTTAGCAGTTGGGGGGGGGGGACCACACACCGTATTAAACATCCTGTATCTTTACTAAACAATCAGTTTTTTTTTTGCTGTTTACATGTAACCCAATTGTTGCATTAAGGCATCATTCCATGTTCTTTATAAGATTCCAAAGTATTAAATATCCCATACAACTGTTTTTTGCTTCTTTTTTTATCTGTATCATGATTTGTTACACCTGTGTTCTCTATTTTATGCCCATGCATGGCTTTTGCTCAATGGTTTCTTCACTTTTTTGCTTGCTCCCTTAATTTTTTTTGAGCAGTGTATATTGTTATAATGTATTTTAATACTAACTATATATGTGTATTAATATCTGGTTAAGGACACCTAATGGTGATGCCACAGAATATATTTGAGGGAATAAACTTTTAAAAGATGTTACTTTTTAATAAAAAAAAAAATCTTAATGACTATTTAAAATTTTTTTAAAGAACCTTAAGAACATTTTATCTGCGGAAAATGGATTTATTTATGTAAAATTATACATTTGCATATGTGTATAAAATATTAAAGTAGTTCAGAATTTTTACAATAGTTTTTTCTTGCAAAATTATTAATTATATGTATTAGATTTAAATAATTTATACTTTGTTAATTACCAGCATCTTTTTTGCAATAATTCAATGTTATATTTTAAAAAATTTATTCACTTGTTAAAGAATTTTGTGGTATACTACATCATAATAACAGTATATAATGTACTGTATAAGTCCATACTGTAAGATTGAAATTAATGTAATTTTATTTTTGATATTGGTTAGATCAGTGATTTTTCAAACTCTGCAAGTAATTGCTAAGGATATAGTGATATATTGATAATTGCTAAGGATATATTGATAAGCAACCTTGACTTAAATTTTTTTTTTTTTTAATAGCTTCAAAAAAGTACCTTGAACGTAAGCTTAGTTTAAAAATTAATACCAAAACATTTGCTTGAGATTTCTTTGAATAAATGATGTCAAATCGAATTAGTTTTATGAAAACCTCGGGTAAAGATTTTATCCTCCCTGGTAGTTACTGTTCCATATATCTCTTATTAAGTTAGCAGAAATTTTTTTTTTACTGTCTAAATATGTACCTTCAAAACAAAATTATCCTTACCTGTAAGCTATATAATTTCAGGATAAACTTATCCACACATATCCCACCAATTCCACAGAATGGATGAATGTATAAAGTCTATATTTAATAAGTGGGGAAAAAAATGGACTGAAAATGGTTTTCCAAAATAGTCAGAAAACATTTGACAATGCCTTTGACTTTTGGGCTTTATTTACAAATTAATGATTCAAAACCTTTCTTAATTCTACTGAAAAGATTCATTCCTAAAAATTGAATGATTCATAGAACAAGTAAGTAATTCATATTTAACATTAAAATAAATTATTTAACATTTACCTGATTGTTGTCCTTAGACATCCATGTGATTATCTGTGTATATGCTGGTAATACTCCAATACTATTATAGCACAAATGATAATCTAAAATTCATGGCAGATACTTAATGGAGTTAAAAGTATGGTTAGATCTAAATGGGAAAATAGTGCTGAAGGGGTCAATGAAACAGTGGCCGTCTTCTCCAAAATTTTTTTAAAAAAATAAATTCAAATATTGTACCAATATAAGAAAAACCCTTGTTCTCCACACACTAAATATTTTGGTGTGTTTTTTGATAGCACATCATAAACACACAGCAAAATTTGAAATATTAAAAACTATCTTGCATTCATAATACTTAACAAAACTAATTGTTTTAGATCTTATTCCTTTATTCAATCATAGCCTAAATGAAATGTTTTCCTGTTGTCAGCCATTAATAAAACCTATTTGGTATATTCCAAGTTGATACAAAAACACATTTTTAGCCTAAACACTGTTTATAGTATTTTTAAAAAAGACATTTTGTGTGATTTTTTCATACTTTTAAATATATAGACAAGTGCGAGCTATGCTCCGAAGGTAATCATTTTTAATTTTGTATAAGTTTAATGTTTCTGGGTAAGAAGCACGTGGTATTGTAGAACAATTTAGTAAGTTTTTTTGTTGCAGATTGTGGCAAATAATTGCCACAGCCATGCAATTGCATGCATTAATTTTCATGCATCTTCTTTTCTTAGTTTCATTTTCTATTCTTTTTATGGTGATAGAATTAGTAAAGCAGAAATAAATCATATTTTGCAAACAGAAACTGACAAATTATGTTTGAAATAGTTTTAATTGAAATTATTACGATTATTCTTTGACTCTGCCATCAAGTGACATATGTATTCTACTGATATTTTTATCTATAAATTTTTTTCCAACTTCTAATATGATTGTTATGTTGATACTGCTAGTAAAATTAAGTGAGAGATATTTTCATGATTTTTATTCAGTTGAAGCCAATGGACAAGTTTCACAATATTTTTTTTTGTATGTGGGAAATATCTGTTTGTATTCTAATAAGATGTAGCTAATTGTTTGTTTAAAATGTTGAATTATCTTATGGTCTGCGATAGTTCTTGAGCAATAAAATAGAAAATTCTTCTGAAATTAATTAAATATTGTGTTGTGATTTGCGAATGTTTTCTGCATTTCATTTAAAAGCTAATATCTATTCATATTTCTGTTATAGTCAATTTTTATTGATGTGGCCCTTACATTGTTTTTAATGTGTGATATATATTTTTTTATTTACAAGCTTCAGAGTTTAAAAGCATTTTTTTTGCACTCATAATAAAAATAAATTTAAAAAAAGCTAGATTTCTGTTCTTACTTCACTGTTTTTACAAAAATTACAAAATTGTAAATTATATTTTGCAATATTAAATTTCCTCCATTACAAAAATTGCAAGTGCTTGTAGAAATGTTACTTAGCTTAAAAATAAAAAAATATACATTAGATTTAACTTTGATTGAATCTAATTATTTTGTAATCTACACATTTCTAAATTATGCTCATTATACAAAGCAGTCATAAGTAAAGATGACATATGGACAGATACCTTAAATGAGATCTTTCATATGCTTATATTGTTTAATTGACTATTAATATACATAATTTCTTTATTATTATTATTATTAATTTGATCCTTTAATGTGCATAATCTCCGTAATTTAATAGATAAGATCTCAGTTTAATAATTAAGAGATGAAAGTTCAAATCTCAGTCGAATTTCTGGTCTTGTGCAATAATAGTGAATGTGGCATGTTAAATGTGTCAGAGCCACAAAAATCTTAATTTGACATAGTATAGAAATTGTACTCAAAAAGGGGAATGTGTATTGATGTACTGACACATTTTTATGATTATGTTCAATTATAAAGCCTATTGAAAAGTACCTTTTCCACAGTTTCAGTACTATAGTAATATAATACTCAAACTAAATTAAAATATTTTTTTAGTTTATAGAAAAAAAATGTTTTTTAATGAATTAGATTTGGTGAACAGGACTTGTGTGTGTTAAATCATTCATAGTCTTTTCCTTACTAATGTCAGTTTGGTTTGGGTAATGTATTCTTTCTTTATTGTTCTTTCAATTCAAATCTAACAGAGATTGATAAAATTAAATGAAATTTGAAAGTTTTAACGTTCATTATAAAAAAACAAGTTGTGTGTATATATATAATTAATATATCACTGTTTTACCTGACAAAAAAATGAAAAATAGTTCATAACAATAATACAGTGCTAAATGAAAATTAAGATTATGTACAATATTAAACAAAAACACATACTGATCCATTTGTGTATGTTGAGCAATGTAAAGAAAAATGGGCAATCATTGCACTGTTGTCATGGAAGCTACTAAAAATTCTGACATAAGTGACTTGAGGTAATGATGAAATTATTGTTCTTTTTCTAAAGAAGTGAAGAAAAAAAATAAAGCATTTATCAGTAAAAGTATAAATCATAATGGGAAGGGGGGGGGGAGAAGTAGGCCGCCCTTAGTAATCTTTGGAATTTTTATCGCAGCTGAATAGAAATATCATTTTTAATAGTTCAAAATGAACTAATTTATTGGAGTGTTAATGGATTAATTAATGTAATAAACTTCTAAGCACCAAATTTTCTATTACAGAATCTGATTTCTTCTACTGCTAAAGCAAGCGGAGAATATTCTAAATATCCCATGTAAAAATGTCATTAGAATCTGAAATTTCATTCGAATTAGTTCCAGAGATATTCGGGAAAAATTGGTTGGGGACCATATACTAGATTATTTTAAGTAACGATTTATCTGCAAAGCATTTGACATTTTTTAAAAAAGTAATCTGTTAAACAAGGTTTCTCCTAAATATTTTCTACGAAAAAGACTTATTTAAAATAAATATTTTTTTTGAGTAATTTTTATAAGTTTTAAAATAGATCGTTCACACCATATATCTTTAATTTTTCGAATGCCGCATAATATAGATTCATAAATAATAATTATAAACTAGTATACTAATTGTTGCGACACTTACTCTTATTTTTGCAATTGAAATATATTATTAATAATTCGTTCATTATCCTTTGTTCAATTGTAGACTTGTTTTACTAACAATTTGATTGATTCCAATGTGAGAGTCCTACAAGTTGTGGTTGTGATTACATCTGCACTGAATGAACATGCGCAGGCGTTCGGTGTGGGTTGCGATTGTAGCGGCACTCCTCATAGGCGAATGTCTGTGCATAGTACGCTGCCCCTAGCATGTTGACAGCTTTGCTATTGCGGTGCAAGATGTTTTGTCTACCTTGGTACTCTTCGATATTTTGTTCTTTTTTTAATTTTATTTTGTTCATTATCTACCTTTATTAGTCTCCAAAACAAATGAGTGAAAAGTCGACCGCGAATGTCTTGCTTTTAACGGTCGTTAAAATTGGAATGTTTGAAACAAAGTGTCTTCACAACGTAATCTATAGGTAAAAATGGGGGAAAAAAACTTATTATTTTAAGTAGTAACTTAAGTCAGCTTACGGATAGCTCATTTATTAGCTTCTAAAGGAAAACCATTGTAACATTTCTTATTCCCTCAGCGTTATAATGTGACCTCTTTGTACAGATAAAATTAATTACTTTAATTTCTTCCAGACCAAATTATTTCTTAAAGAATCACAGAAACACTTTACATCTCAAAAATCATGAATATCTAAGTAACATCGTAAAACCTTTTCGTCTTACGTCATTTTGTTAGCTAAAAAGCCATAAACCTCACATGCAAGCCTCTTCACCAAACATTAGATATTGAATCTGAAGTGGAATTTTTGAGAAGGTAAAAAGAAACGCCGCGCCGAGAGAGAACAATTCTTATCGACGACCGATCCATCAACGAAAGCCGCTTTCTCCTATTCAAATCCCTCTAGCTTAATGTATGTAAATTTTATGAACAGGAGATAGTTGTGTAGATGTAACAAATAATTAAATCAAATTAATTCCATTTTTAGTCTCACTCTACTCAAAATTTCCCTCAATACAATACGTCATTTACCGATGATGAATTAATTAAATCATGTGTATTTAAGAAAGCCGAAGAAATGTGCTCAGAAAAAGGTATATTCGATCTGTCAATCTTTCGGTGAAAACAACAGTTAGAAGATTTGATGATATCGAGAATTACATCAAGAGTTAGTTAAAAAACAAATTTCAATGATTTTCGTTGGCTGTTGAGTCGACAGATATACTAATGCTGCCCAATAAGTTATTCTAAGGGTCACAAATGCTAAATTTCAGGTGATTGAAGAAGTATAGCTTCTATGAATAGTCAATGGAGCAACTATAGGTAAGGACAGTGGCGGCGCGAGACCTGCAATTAATGTGGGCAATATACATTTCGCGAGGCCTTCTAGTGTCGTAAGAAGAGGGTTTATAAAATAACCCAATTTTTATTGATAAAGAAAAAAACCAAAAATTGTACTCATATTTCTTTAGCACATTAAACAATAATGAAAAAAGAAAAAAATTAAAGAAGCACAAATTTTCTACTTTTTAGTTTTGCTGATATCCTTAATGATTGGTTCGTAATTTATCTTAGATGCTATGTCTACTTCAATAGTTAAACTGCCAAAACTGAAAGTCTTTCCTTACCAATTGTATTTCTTGCATAATTTTTTATCAGTTTTGATTTTGAAAAGCTTCTCTCAGTAGAAGCGGTACTTACAGGTACTGTTCACAAAATTCGAAAGACGTTGTAAATATTTGGAAAAAATTTTTTGAAGTCGTTCTCTATGACATATTGGAGCAGATGTTTCACGTCTGTAATGGTGTTGGGTAAATTTGGGATCTCATATTTTGTAATTCTTCATATAATTCGTAAGGTTGGAAGTTACTGCTCTCACCTACTTGCAGGACTGTTAGTAAATCTTAACAGTTTTTCAGTATTTTGGAATATTTTTTAAATGGTTTAAGTCATAGAGAAAACCAAAAATTTCAAAATGTTGATTTAAAGACATAAATCTTGAATCCATATTGCTTATCACAGAATCAATCAGGGTATTAAAAAAAGTTTGTTTTATACCTGCTTTTAACAGACTCTATAGTTGATCGCCACCTTCATAATCAAACATTCTTTTCTTTTTGGCTACCTTTTTATTTAAAAAATATTTTGGCAAATCATAACTGCTTTTCTCAATAAACTTACGAGCGTCAGACAAGCATTTTCCGAATCCAGTTTGTTGATACTCTTTGATCCAGCAACAAAATGTACGCAAACGTTCAAAAGTAATGCATAAATGGGCTTGTACAGATTGACATAATTTGCTTATGGTATTGACACGCGTTAATAACTCATACCATACTAGATTGATACGATAAATTCCAAACTGAACATTTAAAACGGAATCACAATCACTGAGTGTGTCGGATTGTTCCGTTTGGTTTTTTAAGTGTTCTATGCATTCAACATCATCAAATTGTAATAATGCCACCTTCACCGCCTCGATTCTGCTTTCCCACCTTGTGTCTGATAAAGGCTTAGTAGTAAGCGATAATTTATCTTTGATAATTTTCCAGCATTTGCTGAGACTTCAAAATAGCATAAAAAAATCTTCTGAATAAAACCAAAAAATGTTTTTGTTGCCACTGATAAAATAGCTGCGTCTACCAATAACAGATTCCAGCTGTGACAATCGTAAGGTATGAAAAAATGCCCTGGGATTTATATTTAATATTCGGAGTTTTATTTCCACTATTTATGCCTACCATATTTGCACCATTGTCGTATCCTTGTCCACAACAGTTCTGAGTATCTAAGCCATTTTTTTCTAGCTTTCTAGTAATGCATTAATCAAAAATTCTCCAGTTTCAGTGACAGCAAGAAAACCGATCAAGTTTTCTTCTATACTTCCTGTTGATGTACTACAATATTTTAAGATGACTGACATTTGTTGAATTCTACTACAGTCTCTAGTGCAGTCGAGTGAAAAAGAATAATATTTTGCCTCTTTTATCCTACCAGTCTTTTATCCTACACACTGGTAACTGTGTTTGACATGATTGTGATCAATTCATTTTGAATATCGTGGCTTAGATAATGATGTGCAAGTTGTTTGTTTTTAATGCGATTTATGTGTTCCTGTAACGTAGGATCATATTTAGATATCAATTTAAATAAGTCTATGAAGTTTCCAGAATTCTTAGTGTCTTCGTCTGTTTTGAGATTCGCTGTGACCTCTAAACGCCAGAAGAGGCGTTTAGAGGTCACATAGAGGAATTGATATAAGTAATTTATTATATCAATCTCTCAGACAAATTGTACCAATGTTTTTGGGATTGAAGAATTCGCCTTTCGTTTTCTTGTTCTAATGTTTTTCCGTGCTTTATTCCCTTCTCTAATGCTATCTATTGGAACATATATGCCATATGTTCTTTAGTGTTCTCATGTCTGTGAAAAATACTACTTAAGTGTTTCCAATCACACAGCACCCTTCCAGTATCATTTGAATTGGTGAATTACCAAATAGTCTGCATGGAAAACTTAATTTTTAGAACTTGAATAAATCAACCAGCGACGACGTTGAGCTTCACCATTATTTAGTTTTCTTGTGAAATGAAAATTGGAAAAGTGTCTATGATCATCATCTTTAGGATAATATTCATCACTGTTATTTAACTATCGTTTGGGACCGCTTTGAACTGTATTATGACCGGTGAGCGTCTGTCATAGGAAACGTACATAATCCCGGGTCAAAACTGGAAAATGTTTGTTTCACTCCGTCACTGGCATCTCTGTTCACAAGCGAAGATCTAATCTCAATCTCTTCTTAATTGTGACTTGTGTTACTCAACGTGAACACGGAAATCTCAGCTTCAGACTATGATTTTCAAGCTTTTGATCCTATTTTTATTTCCGATTTTCATCGTTCGATATCAATAGTCGGTGCATCTGGAGTAAATTTCAAATTCAGCATAGACTCGGATACGGATAAATGTTGTTGAGAAGTCGAAGGAACCGATTAATTTGATTCTGTGCTGCCAGATTCAATCTGACCGAGAAGTTTCTTTATACCTGAACTTTAAACCTGGTTGGATACAACTCTTTCCGCATTTCTTTTTCTTTTTGCTGTACCAGATTTCCATGTTATCCCTAAATCTCTATCTCAGTGCCTAAGCCTGACATGATTGACAAATTATGAAAAATGCCTAGTACCACCAGTAGGCGTAACGTACACTACCGCATCGCGGGGGGGGGGGGAGCAGGTCTCTAGGGGGCCAAAGCCTGACTGCCACCAAGTATCTACCCTTTGTAAAATCCCCATTGGGAGCCCAAAACTTAACTTTGCAGGGGGCCCAAATGTTCTCGGTTACGCCACTGACTACCACTATTATTTATTCTCTCATTAAATACTTTTAAAATTTATAATATGATATAGAAATATGAAACTAGACTGAGTCTGCATGCGATACTTTAATTGGCTTCCTAATTAATGGTGGGAAGTCCCGAACTATGCCCAATCTCTGACCGGGGACTCCCCGCGATAGCAACTTAACTCCAGCTAATGTTGCCAGACTAAATAAGAACGAATGAGCGGAAACGACAAAGTTGAGAAATTTTTAATAAAAAAATATAAACAATATTTTTACAAATTATTTATTCATATACTTTCATGCACCGATAAATAGAATATCGATTTAAAAAAGTCGATCTATCAATTTTTCGATATCTTATGGCGAAAAACAGATAGAGTTGAGAATTTTCTAGTTTATTAATTATAAAAAACCCTGTGGTGTGTACTTTTGGATTTTGCTTACTTTTTGTTTAATATATTTCGACTTAGAGGCGCGAGGCCCTATGCACCGCGAAGCGGTGTCCCACGCCTTACGCCGCGCCTCTGGGTAAAGATATTTACCAGAAAGTCGTAAAAACACTAACACAATACAATTTGCTATGCGATCATTTAAAATGTGTCACAACTAACCGTGGGAAAATAATTGGGATGGGGAGAATTAGATGGACAAGTTTTAAAAGCTTTTTTGAATATGCCAAATGCTTAAAACCTTTGGTAATTCATTGTATTAGTCACCAGCAAGCTCTTTGCGAGAAACACCTCAATCTATCATGTATTATTTAACCTCTTACATTAACAGTAAACTTCATTCGCTCTCGTTGACGTAACCCATCGCTAGTTTCGTGCCTTTTCATTAGAGAAATCGAAACTAAAAATCCTGCCTTGCATACAGTAGGCTCAGCAATGGAGAAGTTTTATAAGAATTCTTCGAAATGGGAGAAATTATAGATATTTTCTTAAATGAGAAATTTCCTCCAACATTTATTATCGAACAGCGAATGCCTATGGAAGTTAGCATTTGCAGCAGACGTCATGGTATGTCTCAAGGAATTCAATTTAAAATTACATGACGAAATAGAACTCACACAGGTGAAATGTATTCTATTGTTGAGGCATATCGCCGAAAGTTTGCATTATTTGAAACGCTAGTAACATTAAACAAATTTGACTATTTTCCATGCTGTAAAAAATTTCAAATTAGTAAAATCCCAATTCCCTTTCCTCCCCCCCCCCTTCCAAAAAAAATCAACAAGATATAATTTTTGGATTTTTCTTTGAAAAGCATTTTGTAGATTTTGATACAAGTACAAAAGATTTTTTGTTTTTCTGTTTCAAAATCTATTTGACTGTATAAATTCAGGATCTTCTTTCAGGTTTTCAACTGAAAGTCTCATAGGTTTGTACAATGATAAAACCAGTCAACTCTTGGAGGGGATTGCATTAAAGTTAAGTTTATTGGCTGTATAGTTACCATAATTCAAAATACGTAAAAAATTTGATGTGTTGCTATTTTTTTGTAACTTTAATAATTCATACATAAATAATATTTAAACTGATTGAGACGTCCATTTAATATCAGGGGATCCATTTAAAAAATAATCATAAGTCAAAAACCCTTTACCGGAATTTTACGAAATATGTAAATTAAGCTACTTTTACGAGAAATCGGTTTAAAAAACCCCTGGCGTACACATAATTTTGTTTATGATTAACTTATTAATTTTGTAATCCACAGTATATTTTTATTTTTTTGTAACTATATTTCTTAGAGTTTTATGAGATTTTAAAACAAACATTCCATAATTTTTTAAAATATCGAATTTGAGAAAATGGTCATATTTGAATGAAATCTTTCTACATATTTTTACCTGATTATCCTTTTTTTTTTTCAGGTGATAAAATCAACAAAAAGTCTTTCTATAAAATTTTTGAAAGGATTAAAAGTGTCCAATATGTGACTGTTCGAGAGTCAGGAGCTACTCGTTATATATGCTTCAGATATGAAACAGATTATCCTCCTGAAAATAATGATTGGGGAGATTTTCAGACACATCGAAAAGTTCGTGGACTTATATCTATAGGTATTTTTTTTAACATTTTCTCAAATAATTTTAAATAAAAAAAATTGTCAAATGGTATCTTAAAATTGAAATATTTTTTACAGTTAAGGTTAAAACAGATCAGTAAGTATTCCCTGTTTTAAGTCTGTGTTTTTGCTCTCCTTTCTTTATTAATACTGCTTACAATTATTTTTATTCACTAACTGAAATCATCTGGAATTTTTTATCTTGATTTTTTTTGTATTGATTTAATTTTGTATCCTGTCATTTTATTTGATCATCATGTATTCTTAATGTATGAGATACAAATCCCTCGCAATATGTTCTTATATGATATTTTTGTTTCTCTATTTATATCATAAGTAATTTTGGCATAATCATGTGAATATATACAAGTTATTAAACACACAAAATAAAATATCCAATATTGTATTAATCTAGGGAACACTGAATGTGCAATGACTTCACCTTATTTTATTCAATCATGGTGTCAACTGGTTGGCTTTGTGGTGATAAGAGGACTATCACTAGGTTTAGCTATAAACAATATATGCTGTCACTTTTTTTCTGAATATCCCAGTTTCTCTTAAATTTAAAACAAGTAGATGAACTAACTCTTATCTTTCAGGCCATTTATATCAAAAGCTGATGGTTGGATCTAAGACTGGCTATTTGTATTTAATTGTGATGAGGCATCACTGTTTCAGGTTTTGGATTAGTTACAGGTTTTTTTCGGAGATATTGTAAACAGCATTCGTTCAAAGAACTTTAATTTTTGTAACCATTTTTTATAGGATATAGACTTGCTGTGGATCACAAAACTTCTTCTTTGTTTTAATTTCAATTAATCTTCCATGACTGTCCATTGAGCTGAAAATTTAGAGCAGGTAGACCTTTAGCTACTAATCAACTTATCCTTTAAGATGAGATTTGAGATTTAATTATGTCTCCTACTTTTAAAGGCTGAACATCTTTTATGTATTGATTATTTTGTCATAGCTATGTCATGAATGTATTCTGTCCTGAATATTTTTTGTAATCCTTGTAAAGAAGTATTCTGTCTAAGAAATCTAAATTTTTGAGATCAAATTCACCAACTTGTCAAACATCTTGCAAGAATATCCAAAGTGGGATAAGTGCATAAAACGATTATTGTTCACAATAGCTTTGCAGTTTTATATAGAATTGTAATAACATCTTGATTAATGATGTCTGACCTAAAACCTTAATTAAGATTCTTTTCAATAACAGCAATAATAATTTTAGAACTTTTCCCCATGTAGATTAACATGCATTTTAGCTTTCCTGTTTTTTTTCCTGATAATTTATTGAAATAATTTTGAGGAAATCAAATAATTTCCGATTTATAGGGAAATGTTTTGTTGTGGGGGGGGGGGATGATACATAAATTTGTTGTAAAGGATTTTCTGTCTGGTCACAATAATATCAATATGTTTGTAAATAGTAGGTTTATATTAAGTTTATATTATTGTTTTAATGTTAGACTAGATTTAATGTATATATCATAAGTAACTGTGCTGCTTTATTGCATTTTATTGATTGAATTTTTATCAATATGATTTATTAAATTCATTATATTATATATTTTTAAGGAATATCTGGGGCTGAAGAAAATATTGAAGAATTGTCCAAAGAACATAGTATCCTACTAGAAAAGTACAATAACTCTATGTTTGATTCTCGCTGTTTTGTGTTTAATTGTGATAGTATATCTCCTACAGATAACAATGATTCTAAATTTTCATTGGATGATAAAGCTGTTTCACCAGACTGCACACATTCACCAATGATAGATAACTTGAAAAATGATGTTTTCAAGGATAATGTTGAACCTGTGCCAAAGAGTCATATGGCAAATGAGGATGATATTAATATATTCAATAATTTTTATTCTAGTTCACCAAAATCTGACATACCTGAAGTTAGTTTTAGAGACATAGATGAATCAAGTTTTTCACCAGATTTTAACTCATTACCAAGTTTTCATAGTACAAACTTAAATGATATCAATCACTCTTCTGATTCTGTTGAATCAAGTGTATCAAGTGCTAGCTGTGGCCCTTCCAGCCCAATAACTATTGGAGATTCCCCAGCTTCTAAGAAGTTCTTTATTCCGTCTTCAAGTTCAAGAAGTACCCATTGCATCATTTATTCGGATACCAATAACTGTGATCAACTGGAATATGATGTGAAAGAATTTGTAAATTCAATTTTTTGGATTCTAGAGTCAAAACGTTTGGATCGTTCATTTGAAAAGCAAGATAAGATTCCTCTTTTAACTGCTCCTTTTGAAAAAAAGAATTTTGTGGGAATTGATACAGATACAAAGTAAGAATTGTTCTATTTTTTCATAATTTCTAATATCTGTTTAAAATTTTATATATAAATTAGCCAATAATTATTTATACAATAGCATTCTTAGATATAAATACAGTTCCATGCCTCACTACCAGCAGTCATAAATCTCTTGGATGCTTACTGTGCATATATTTGATAGTTTTATTTTGAATTTTTTAAACACAATTAATAGAAGCTATGTGAAATAATAATGGAATATAAAAAATTATTTTATGTATCCTGTCATTAATGTTTTGTGGTAATGTGAATATTTTGTAATGGGAATGTGATTGTACTTCTGTTTCATTTCAACTCATTTGTAAGAATTAAAATGTAATATCTCAAAAAGTTAAAAATAATATCAATGGCATTGTAAAAAGACATCAGAAAAATTTTATATGAATAAGTTGAAGGGTTTGCAGCCCCAGAATCCCGGTGGTTTTTTTCAATCCCGGGATTAAAATAACTAATCCCGGGATTTAATTTTTGTCTGAATTATATATTGAAGTTTTTTTTTTCAAAGTATTGTGAATCTGGTATTAAAAGTAATGTATCTTATTTACTTTTTTGTACTGTATACGTTTAATGTCAGTTTCCTTATGTGTTGAACCTTGAATGGTTCGAGGCGGGTGTGTATGTTAAATCATGAAATTTGATATGTTTTCTCTTATTTTCTTCTGGGTAACTTTTCCCCATTGCGAGTGGGGTCCGAAAGCGGACATTTCTCCCACCCTCAGGCTGTCCAGTGTCAGCTAACTTGAACAGAGGCAATTAGAATTTTTGGAAGATATCTAGTAGGGTTTTCAGTCCCGGAATCCGGGATCACGGTTTTTTTACCAATCCAGTAACCCCGGTATTAAAATAACTAATTCTGGGATTTAATTTTGTCTAAATTATATTTAAAAAAAATTTTTCTCCTAAAAAGTTTTCTAAGAGTTTAATTCTTCAAAAATTTATATTTTGTTTATTAAATATGTATGTAGAATTTTTTTGTGCAATTATAAGTGCTACAGGTTAAAAAAATATATGCACACTTCTCATTTTTTGTATGGGAGAACGTCGTACAGATCTAAGGGGCTCACTGCAATGCTTACACAATAATATAAGCAACATCTCAAGAATAGATTTTGTCACGGTTCCTTCTTAAATTAAATGCTGTTCATTAATAGCGGACCTGCTTGGAAGACTTGAGACACTTCAAATCCCATTGCATTACTAATAGCTCATGCAACTGGATCTTCAATTTCAAATGAGGTAACGCTTGAATTTGATTTGCATTCTGATTCTATAACTGGATCAATTTATATACAAAAACCATTAAGTGTAGCAGAAGAACTAAATAAAGTTATGAAAGACGTATATGCACCAATGCAGTCTATTAGATTTGAGACACTGTCACAAAAAATTCAAAAAGAAATGTCTCTCTCTTTTTTTTTTGAAAATGAAGGGAGATGTGATGACTACCTGAAAAGAACATACCCCTATTTAATGATGATAATACCTACTAGTAAAGAATCCAAAAGTGCCTTTTCTTCGGCATGACAGTTTGTTACAAAAATAAGAAGCAGTTTCAACAATGAAACGCTGGAGAAGCTGTGTTTTTATAAGCTTATTTACAGAAACACAAGAATTGAAGAAATGTTTTTTTTATTTTATTATGTACTTTTTTTATTTGTTTTTTATGATGAATTAATTTTTTATTTGTTTCATCAAATTAATATTAAATCAATTTTTATATAAATATTTTCAATTTTATTATGCAATTTCAACTATGCTAATATGTAAGTATTTTTAATAAATAGTCCAATCCTAATCCCGGGATTTGGTTAATGTAATCCCGAAATCCGGGGATTGAAAATATGACCCGGGATTGCAAACCCTAATAAGTAGTTCATTTATATGGTATAAATTTTCAAAAGTAAAACATATATAACTTATGAAGTATTTGGAATTTTTTCTTTATAACTGAGATAAGTGTTCTTAATTAGTCTTTTCTTTTTATAACTGCAAAATATTTTGTTCTTTCCTTAAAATTTTAAAAGAAGTTTCTTAGAACTGATTTGGGAAGGTTTACATTTCATAAAAACTGACTACTGATCGAGAATAATTGTAGTGTTTCTGCTCTTATTAAAGAAAAAAAAAAAGAAAGAAATGTTGTAAAAAAATGCTGGAAACGGCTTTTTAATTGCTACAAAGAGACTTGTAACTTTTAATAGATTGATAATTCTGTTTGTATTCTATTTATAGGTCTATTAAGTAACATGTATTTAAAAATACAGGGGAGGAAAAGGAGGTAATAAGACAATTAATAGACGAGAGGCTTACTGTATATATGTGACGATTTACTGGAATTAAAACATGTTACTTGGATATCTTTTCCTTGTTGAAAGGTTGAGGGAGCATTTTGGTCATTTAATTGCACATTTTATTAAAATTAAAACCCATTAAGTGATGAAATGGATGGAGACACATGGACACAGACATAGGACAGTATCCTGAAGCATTTTTTTTCGTTCAGGAGTTCTCAGCTTTTTTTTATCTTCCTCAACCGGAAGCTTGGGAATCATGATTTTTGTTAGTGAATACTGTGATTTGTCAGAATAAGTAGATGATGCAATGTTGTGTCTTCTTATTTTGAAATGTCAAACATGGCAGTTTTTGAGGAGATAAAGTTGTGGTTAAAAGATATTTCCTATTAGGTGGCTAAACTAGAAATTGATTATTACCTGATGATGTCTTGGAAAGCTCAAGACCATTAAAAATTAAAATAAAATCCCTCACAGAAAATTTAACTGGTGAATTATTACATTTCTCCCTTCCAGCAGCTCACAACTGATGAAGGAAATTAATTTAGATTAAATTAACGTGAAATGTCAAAAAGTAATTCTGAGATCCTTGGAAATATTTTTACAATGGGGCTGCTATAAACTGTAACTCACTTACATAAACAACAATTAAATTCACAGTAATGAAACAAGTTTTAAGTTTGACTGCACAATATTAATCTCATTAAGTATAATTAAAAGGTTATTTTCTTTCAACATATATTGAAATAGTGGCATGAACAATATGCTACTTAAAAAATATTACAATGGTTGAGATGAAGCAAAAAATACTTCATAATTAATTAAAATGGTAGTATGAACCATATTACTTGAAAAAAAAATACTATGTTGGTATAACTACATACTGTTAGAAAAATAATACATTGGTGAAAATAATGTACTTAAAAAGTCAAAGTGATGCTCTGAACCACACAATAAAGAAAAACAAATATAAATTTATACTTATCCTTGTCAGAACAGAAGACAGAGTTGTGAAATAGGATAAGAAAGAATGGTTGCTTTCAGTTCATGTATGTCTTCTGTCAACAGTATAGAAACCATGGGAGACTGACTCTACAAAAGAAAGCACAACTGAGAAACAGTAACATTATAGAAATTATAATCAACTAAAACTCTTGTAATTGCCTTTAGATATGGCCTAGTTGGGGAAAAATAAGATTTGGTAAAACTCTTTTTAAAGTAATTAAGAGTTGTATGCTAATACTCAATACTCATGACCTAATTTCAAATCTTGAGGTGGGAAATTTAGTCAATATTGTCATAAGCCGGAAGTGTGATCAATTTTGGTAGGTTTTTGGTTAATGCATTTGACCTGTCTATTTCACAAGTTATATCAGAATATTGATTAAAATTTTTATAATGGCCACTAAAGAGAGGATTTAATTTACGTGTGGTTTGGGTACTGAAATTCTTCATAAATGACTATATCTCCTATTTTAAATTTTGACTCAACAAATTTTGCTTCATACTGAATTTTATTTTCCTTGTAATTTTCTATAGTTCATTCATATGCTATTCAACAGAAGGGCAATAAGAATTTTGATCTAATGGGGACTGTTACAGCATTAAACAAAACATCAAGAAAGCAGGAGGAAATTTAGTTACAGAATGAGGTTTGTTAGTGTATTCATCAACTACACCAATTATAATATTTTAGACCTAGGAATTTTAACGGAATTAGAATTTACTCTTTGCATTTTAATTGAGTGATGATTGATTTACTCTTTCAACCTTAGCATTAGTTTGGGGATGATGAGATGAGACTAATAAATGCTTTATATTATTTTTAAGAAATTTTTTAAACTTTGAAGAAGTGAGAGGAAGATGTGTATTAGTTAATAGTTTTTGTGGTGTTTGAATTTGGAAAACTTTCTGTAAACAATTTGTATAAGTCTCAGAAATTTCACTTTTTGAGGCAAAAGCCCAAACATATCTTGTTGTTGTTACTAATGCCACCTGTCTGACGTAGTCAGATCGAGGCCCACGAAATTCATCATGGCATTGGGCTAGATTGTACGCCTGTCGTTAGCCGTAGCTTTGAGCACCATGCAGGTGACAGTACGATTTGGCTCAGTTCCATCCCAATTTAGAGGGAGAATACCCTGGGAGTGGTCAGGGCCCTCCCACCTCTCTTGAACGAGAGGACTTGCGGCTCGACGGCTATTTAGAGCACCCCCATGCCGCAAAGGCACTATACATTTACAAACATCCATGCCTTTTCGGGGATTCGAACCCAGGCCCTATGGCACAGCAGTCAGCATCGCTAACCACTATACCGGATGGGCGACACATATCTTGTAGCATGGTCAATCATCATATGAAGGAACTTCTTAGTAGAATTGTAATAATTTAATCCACCGACTGTATTCACTGATAAATATTCAAATGGTTTTGCAGTCAAGAGAACTATTTTCAACAATCCAGCCTGTTTAGTTTTTTTTCTTATTAATTTGATAGATATTGCAATGATTTTTACATAATCATAAACATTTGTAATACCAGGCCAATAGTATACTGGTGAAATAAAGTTAATCATTTTCTATACTCCAGTATATCTGAGTTACAGTGTGTAATTTCTAATGATTTTAACTGTAAGGAATTAGTTACAACAATTTTATATAAGCTTTTCATTTTCAAAACAATTCCATCATTTACTTTTGTTTGATTAGTTTTAATATTGTCATCGATTTGATTTTACCTTTTAATTTTATCAATATTAATAAATGAACTATGTTTTGGATATTGTGAGAAACAAGATGCCTTGAAAACATATCTGCTTCTACATTTCTGACCCCTTTTTGATATTTTTCATAACCAAACATGGTTAATTTTAATCACCTTTAGAATAACTTACCTCCTAAATTTTTTCAAGCCGAAAAAGTGATGCTTGATTTGTATAAATTATAAATTTTTGCCTATGTAAATAATGAAAAATTTATCTAATGGAGCAACAATTGCCAAACATTCTAATTCTGTTATTGCATAATTTTTCTCATAAAATCTTAAACGTCTAGAATAGTAAGCAATTGGATGTAAATCATTAGAGGAATTTGATTGTTTCAAAACACGTCCAATACTGGTTTGAGAAGCGTCAACAAACAAATGTATAAGTAAATCGGATTTAAATAATTGTTGTACAGGTTTGTTAAATTTATACTTTTTCTCTCTATTCTATAAAAAAGGGGTCTCCAAACTTTTCAACCCAAGGACTGCATTAACTATCAAACAGCAGTTTGGGGGCCGACTTCATACTTAAGGTCCAAATAAAAAAGTCAAAATGCAGATGTTTTTAATTATTTAATCTACCTGTAATTAATTAATCTACCTGTATTAGTGGAAATGGTGAAATTGTTTACTGGTGCCAAAATAGCATTCTGTACTTTAGGTTTGATGTCCCTAACATCAACAGTGACCAGAACTAACAAATTTGTTCTCTGATTGCTCTTCATGTATTTCATTCTGAAAATGCTTGTTCATGCAAGTATGTTATTCCAAAGATTAAAAGGTTCTTTGATGCAAAATTTTGACATTCGGAAAGTCTACTTTGGACATGAACTGTTAAAAACCCATCAATCCTTTTTTGAACTTGTTTTTAAGGAGGTCATCTGTTTGCAACTCAATGGCATCCAGCTGCAGTTCATTTGGGCAACTGGCCACATCTACTTCAAATAAGTTTTGAAACAATCTCACTTCTTCCTTTGAATCCAAGTCAGAAAACTGTACCTGAAACTGTAGTTGAAGGTCTTGGACGATCTCGCATGCAAATGACATGAGGAATTCAGCTGTTGCTTCAGCCGTGAAGACCTTGCACTGCTGAGAGTGCATCAAGTTATTGTCTTGTACCTGCTCCAGATATAAGATAAGCTTAGCTCTCTGAAGGTCCTTAAGTAGGTGTATAGATCAGAAACTAGATTTTCTTTCCTTGTATTTTTAGGTGCAGAAAATTTAAATGATGAGTTATGTCTGTGTGCAGCAAAGGTCAATTTCCATGTCCATTCTTCATCAGACAGTAATGGCTGTGACTTGCCTTTACTTTCCAGGAAGTCCCCTATTTCCTTTCTTAACTAGAATACTTTGCTCAGAACCTTCTCATAACTTAGCTATCTCACTGCTGTGTAATATGGTAAATCTTGCAATTCTGTGCCTTTATCTTTCAACAGTTCTCTAAACTGTCTATGATTCAGCCCATGTGACACCTTATTAAACTCACAATCTTTCACCACATGATTCAGTACACTGCATATTTAGGTCACAAAGCTTGTGTGTTAGTGAATAATACAATACAGGAACATTGGTTGTGGAATGTCTTTCTCATTACAATTCTGCTTCACTTTTTTAAAAATTACACCCATCAACGTCCTTTCGAATATAAGGCGTCTTGTAGTCCAGTATAAAGCAGATGTTGCCCGAGCAGGAGAGAAAACTCCAAAATTGTCTCGAGATAGAATATGAAGTAGAGAGGGGCATTCGAATAGATGTTCCCCAGTCATTGGTACGTATTTACAGAGGGCAGAGTGGTGAATCAGCCAGGCCAATCTTAAACAGATGAACCTGCAGATAATCATGTCTGGTGATGTCTCTAAAACATGCCACTCCCTCCTCCTCCTCCCTGGGTATGACAGAAAGTTGAGCACGTCTTTGGTCATTGTGCTTCACTTGTGTTACCAAGCCTTTCTTTATGGCACTCATGTTCTTTCTTCCATCAACAATTAGGCATCTGAGGCTAGTTTAGTCCTAGTTATAATCAGTAAATGTGACAATATTCAATTCATTGAATATTATTCTGTCCGGTAATACTGCCATACATGCTACGTAGGGAAGCCAGCTCTTGGGTATGTCCATGTCTTCAACTACAAATCTAATGAACATAAACAGTTGAGAGGTGGAACAGCTTTTCAGTGATTCATCCGTTGCAATTGATAAATGGCGAAACTTGAATTTTTCGCTATTTAAGTCGCAATATTTTCACTCACGTCTGCAATACAGAAGGCAATATTATTTGTACCCAAGGCTATCTTTCTGAAATTGTTTCGACTTTTCTGGGCAAAGTTCCCCTTCCATCTCCAACAAACATTCTTTCACTACTTCACCATCTGTAAGCAGTTTGCCAGGACTTATAGGCAACTTTATAACTGGGCTTAACTAAGGATTCATTTTTATTTGAATATTTACTGAACAATGTTCTCTGAGATGTGAGTTGATTTTTTCACTTAGTAAATTTTTCTTCACGGACATTATTCTTCAATTGTACACATTTCTCCTGATGTTTGCTTCGATGATGACGGTGCAGGTTCTATTCTTTCATCACAGCCATGGTTTTGTTACAAATCACACACAATGGGAGGAAAAAGTATTTCAAACTCCATTTTTGAAATAACTGACACTCATCGTGTATTTTTCATTTCCTCTTCTCAGCCATCGTTAGGCACTAATAAAGTGACTTCAACAAGAGTGAGTAGAGAAACCGAAAGTATCTTGCACAGGATGTTGCTCAAAAACCCTAATTATGCGATCTAATTTTGTAACAAATTATAGCTTAAATGACTCAAAACAATTTTTAAAAATTCTTACGATTTCTTGCGTTAAACTTACCTGAATGTAGTCTGCAAATATATCCACTTATGGTAGCGATTGTTGCTTATAATGTTTCCTCTTCAGAATACTGGGAAGATTAATGTTGAGCTAACAATATTCACAATATTTTATGCACACTGGTAAGTAAATACCCGAAGGAAATTATCGCTAAATAAAATAGAGGGAACATGTATCGCGCAATTAAAATTTAACTGACACTAGCACCTCCTCATAGCAAACTGTGATCAAAATAATCAAGTCTTGAACAAGAAGAAAACCATTTAAAAACTGCCACTAGATAGCGTTGTATCATCACATTGCTGTGAGGTAGAAGTAATCAGCGAAAAGGTTGTGCTGCATAGTGATCGGTTGAAAAACATAACGCGCTCACACATACTGCTTGCCTCTGTTTTAATTCTGTAAAAACGTAATGTCCACATAAGCGGTGGCTGATCTTGGCAAGATTATAATTTTTTTCCGTAAAAGAAAAGATTTCCATGGGCCATAGTTTGGAGACCCCTGCTTTCAAGGCCGGACCGTGACCTTTGGGGCCCTGGGCTAATGATATCTGGGGGCCCCCTAAATAATTAAAAATATTGCCTTTTTCCTAAAAAATTATTGTGCAGAAATATTTAAAATATATGAAACTTAAAGTTTTCCCCCCAAAACAATTTAAATACGTTATAAGCAATAACATAATTTACAAAAAAAAAAACAAACTTTTCTACACTTTTTATGCTGAATATTCTTTTATTTGCTCATCACATTTTAAGTCTTTGGTGAGATCAATATTAATACAAAGAAGTGATTAATAGCTAAGCCTAGTATTTGTCACTGTTGTCCTATATTTGTGTTCTATGTAGGGCATTTTAGGGAACGCACGCTCCACTTTATAGCTAGTAATACGGATCGTTAGAAAAATCTTTAAAATGGTATACAAATTTGGAAAAACCTGAACTAGTTTCTTTTCAAAAATTAAATTGTATTTATCACTACAAGTATAAGACTCTAGCTCAGTTTTAGATAAGTTTTTAACTGAACACCTTCATTTACTAAATGTTGGTCTACATCATCTGAATAGTAATCAGTAATAGCTCGTATACTCTCCAGGTCGACGTTCTCCTTACTTTGATCTTGCAAATCCATCAAAAATTTTAGTTTCTTACTATATTCTGCATATATACACACTTGAATTCTTCTATTTAAATCAAAGATTAGCTTATCTAACACTACAATAATCGTGTCTCTTTTAAAATTTTCTGTCCCATACACAGCTTTTTCTGTGAATTTATCTGCAAATTTTGAAACAACCCGTCTCTAGTTCACATCGCTATATTCTGTTTCTACATTAGGACTTAACTTTTTGGCTGGGTCTTGATACTCCTTTCATTTTTGATCTGATTCATATGTCGTACACTGCTTATAGACATTTTTAATGACATAATGAACTTATTCCCTTCACAGATGTCCAAACCTCAAGAATCTGTTATTTTTTGTTAACTGAATTAAATCTTTCTAAAATTTCTTCCCAATATATAATTAAAATGGCAGTTTCGAGTTTTGTTAATTTCTTAAATAAATTTGCTGCCTCTTTTTAAAATTAATTTTCTCCTTTTCATTGTCACTAAACGTCTTAAGAATATTCATGATATTACAATATTTATCTCTTGAGGCTTCAAAAAGATCGTAGTGACTAGACCATCTGGTCTGGCTTGAGCTTTTTAAGGTAAATTTCAGTTTAAGTTCACGATTTAGAAGTTTCTGCTTATAGATCGAAGAAGAAAAGCAAACATATATTTGTTGCACTAAACCAAAGAAGTTCACGATTTCAGTTGCAACCTTAACTGATTCTGCACAACTACATTAAGAGAAGTTGCAGAACACGGCACATAATTAGCGAATTTATTTCTTTCTTTTAGAAGAGCTTATTGGTAGCGTTGTCATATGACTGTCCCCTACAATTATCCAATAACAGTCCATTTGTTTCTAAAAATTCTTGAAGATAATTTAATATAAACCTGTGTGACTAATCTTAATTAATGAGACACATCTTTCATACACTTTTCCCCGAAAACATTATCGTAGTATAATAGCAAGTTAGTCATTGTGGGACAAATCTGCTGTTGAATCCATCACTATTGTATAGTACTTTGTGACATTGTTATTTATTTGAGTTATATAATTGTTTAATAATTTGCTTGCTCATGATCTCAACTATTTGCTCATATATTGTTTTTGATAAGTACGATATTAACGATTTTGGTCGTAATTCTCGCAGTTCAATATATTCACGAATGAATGAGTCGAACTCTGCTAGCAGTTTCAGGGTACCCATAAAGTTACCATTATGAGGAGAACTAAAAACTTCCTCGGTTCCTCTAAATCAGCGATACTTAACCTGTGGCCCATGGGCCGCATGTAGCCCACTCGACCATTCTGAGTGGCCCGGTCTAGGTCCGTTAAAATAACAAATTCAATTATTTAGGAATAATGTATTAAAAATTTAGCGAGAAACTCTATCAATCAAGCAATTAAATCTATAAATTTTGCTATCGATGTCGTTCTGGTACAAATTATGAAATAATTTTTTTTCTTTTTGTTATTGTAATGGTTAGTGATAACAAATAACAATGCAGTAGCGACCATTTTATAGGTGTAACTAATTTTTAACTAACCCTCTTGTCTAAAAAATATTTGCTGTTTCAAGACTATTGGGATCTTGACTATTTCGTAGAAAAAAACAAACATGGATCAACAACTTGTTTGATTTATCGTGAAAATGTTATAAATAAAAAATATAATTTTGATCGTCACTGTACTACTAACGGAGGTGGAATAAGCGGCTGGCGGACCTGGCGGCCGCCAGGGGCCCCGAGCACCAGCAGGGGCCCCAAGCTGATAGACTTCAGTTATATGTTCAACGTGCAACAAAAAAATCTTGTACTGATATTGCAAACCCAATGATTACCCACGATTTGAATTGTATAATTATTAGTGTTGCCCTCATATATTACATGTAATTGCGGTTGAAATCCGTTTTTTTTTTAAATGTTTTCCTGAACTTTGGTCTTTAATATATGTTTTCGGTTCCAAGTTTTTAAAAATTTGATCCCAGATTTCTTATATTAAAATAATGATCCTAGATCTCAGACTATAAACAACTACCAATGTTTAGTTCTTTCGAAAGAATTTAGTATTTGAAGGTTCGTGATTTATTGTTATCTGGATTTTTGTGTTTATATTTGAGAATGTGGGGAAAGAGATCGAAGCAGTGTCGGATTAAACGACATGAAGGCCCCTAGGCAGTCGAGTTCTCGGGGCTCTTTAGCCTGTTTTTGGAGCACTAACAAAAAACAGAACACGCTTTTGTGGGCCCCTAAAAAGCACGGGGCCCATAGGCAATTGCCTACGCCAACTAACGAGTAATCCGGCACTGGATTGAAGTATTTTGTAAATTTATCATCAGTTTTATTTCATTCAGCATGACAGAAACAGCAAAATATTTAAGTGAGATTGAAATTTCTCTAAATTGATGAATAAATCAAATAGTGAAATAGATGAAAGTGATTTTTCGAAAAAAACTGTAGAGCGGCATTTCTCAAACTGTGAAGCGCCTCCCCCCGGGGGGTGAGAGCATATGGAAAATAAAAGATTTAAAAAAATTAGTTTACTTACATGAAATAAAACAAAATACTTTCTGACATAAAAAAACACATTAGGTTGATATAATTTATACATATCATCTGGCGATATTACGTCATCGAAAATAAAAGCTCCTAGCTACAGGGGCCCCTGACATGTGTAAGCAAAAAGTCGTAAAATGTTATCAATGGTCTCTTACCATTGATAACATTTTACCAGCTATTTTACGTTTATAAAATAGTATGTCACTGGCTTAAAACGATATAAGTTTTGCGTGTGAATTCTGAATCTCAGGAAACGTAATAAGAAAAGTTTAAAAGCTGGTAAAACTACTCAAAATAATGAGAAGACAAGGAGTGGTGGGATCTTTGAATATAGGAAAAACTTCTCATTCAAAGCTGATCGACAGAAAGATCGTTTGAAATGAAATATTGATAACACTTATTAGGATGGAAAAAAATCCATTCAGGATGTTATTTGCCTGTAAATGACAATAGCCCCTTCGTCTATTGATTGATTGTAATAAACGTCGCACTAAGAAACTACATTAAGGCTTGGCCCTTAATCGGAATTTTTTTCAGAGATGGTCCAGCGAAAGAGAATATTATATTTTATTTATCCCGGTTCTCTTTTATTTCTGTAACAACCAAAAGACTGGATGTGCATTCATGGTGAGCAAGGGCTCGATAACTGCTTCCCGTTCCGAGAAAAGATAACCATAGGAAAAGATAACCAAAGGACCATAAGCGCCAGAAGTCTTCTGTCACCCCTCAAGTCTATAGTGAATTATTTTTTTAAGGAGTATCAATGAGTTCTCAACGTTGGTCCTCTGGGGTAAGGGGGAGGGGGCGCGTTAAAGAAGAATTTCGGCACATTGGACAAAAGCACGGTCAATATTTATGACAGGTTTAAGGACGAATGAAAAGAATGGGACAGAATTGGTCCTGAGAAAAAGACCCCCTTTCGAAGAAAACTGAGGAATTTTTTCGTCAATTTGACTTTCGAACTAATTTTTTTTAGCTTTCTGCGCTTATTACAGACAAATCGGAGAACCGTGTTTAAACAACAAAAAAAGGTAACTATATTTTAATTTTCAAATTCTCTTTTAGATTTTTAAGATTTAATGCGCAGGTATTTTAATCATTGCGTAAGATAAAGTGAAAAAAAATATTTTGTCGCATTTGTGTCATTACTATTTTATTTATTTATTTATTTTTCGTTTTACATACATAAATATAAATAACTGTCATCAGTTCCTTAGAATATTTTCATGATGATTAACATATTTAAATGTGTTTTCGTAGCTTGAATCTTAAAACATTTTTGATTGGCATTGTTATTCAAATGAAAAAATATTATTTGCCTCTCGTATAAAAATAACTTCTTGAGTCAGTTATAAAAAGCGATAGTAGTTCATTTAAAATACAAAACATTAATGAGATTTTAAGTACATTCATTAATTATTTACCATACTTAAAAGAATCCTAACAATAACTCGAAATTGAAATAAAACGTTATTATATTTATTGTGTTGATATTTTGTTTGTAATCCTAACGTATTACGATAATTTTGTTTAGTAATATATCAGGCAATCTATAATTTCTAAATATTTTATTAAAATTGCTTCAAACTGTTAAAAGAATTTTCAAAGAAAGTATATTAAGTTTACTTAAAAATACACTTTTCTTTCTTTTTATTGAGGTAAAGTGAAATAAACACATAATTTTTTTAATATACTTTAAAACTGCTAAGAGAACCATTATTTTGTAAGATTAAATTTGAAAAGCACAAATTTATTTTTCTTTTTGTATTTACTGCCATTTTAAGAGTGATTTGCTCGCGATACTTTTTTGATTAAAATCTTTTGTCCAGACAATTTGAAAGGATATTCAGTGCAATCTAATAATTAAATATGTGTATAACTAATTATAAAGATACATAAAAATCGTATAATTACTTTAAAATGCATAATTTCTTTAAAGTATTGTATAACACATTCTGTATGCTTCTAATAAAGTTAATCAAAACTCATCTATAACTATATTCAAAATCTTTAAAAAGGGCAACAATGCCAAAACTATTGAAGAAATTTCTTATAAAAAGCATTTCATGAAATGTTTATTTTTAAGGAACAATAAAAAATTTTGAAAAATATAGGTACTATTTTTTAACTGTTCCTAGTTTAAAACTATTTAAAGTGGTAGCAAAATGTATTACAGAAATAAAAATATGATAAACACAAGTTATAAAGTAGATAAGAGAGAGAGAGAGAGAGAGAGATTTCAAACAAAATAGAAATGTGAAAAGTTATTCAATATGTAGTAAGATTGTTTAATTTTGAGAAAGGGAACTTTGAATGTAATTAAGATATAAATTTAGTTGAAAAATTGTAAATTTCTTTTGTGATATTGTGGCGTTTGTCAAACAGTTTTGAGTTATCTTAGAAATTTCAAATTATTTTGGAAATGTTTTATTGTTCTGTTTAGTCACAAAGTATTAAGGTTTTTGAAAAAACGAACAAGTATAGTAATAATACTAAACTAGAATGTGTTAAAAACATTTGTATTCAGTTAATGTTTATTAACTTATATTTAGAAACTTTAAAAGGAAACTTTACAAATCAAGAGTATTATAATTGTTTTTTCAGTTTTTAAAAGAAAACCTTAGAATTTTTGAAAGCATACTTTTGGTTAAGATATTTTAATAATTTTATTATAAGTAATCCGGAAGCTAAGCTGCGTTTTATTCTAGAAATTAAACTATAATTTCTGTAAAGAATAAAAGATCTAAACAAAATATGTGTGTATTAAATCAGAAATTTCATAATTCTATCAGAAAATTTGAAAAAAGATTAAATGTAATTTTATAAGAGTTTGGAAGAAAAAAATTTAATGCTTTAGAAATTTTAGCTAAATTTGGACTGGATATTAAAAATTGCAGGGGGGGGGCAATCATTTGATAATGCGTCTATGTCCGGACGGTACTCAGGTCTACAGGCACGTATTAAAGAACGCAGTCCAAGCGCAGTTTATATTCCTTTAAATTTAGTAGGAAATTTAGCAGCAGAAAGTTGTAGCGATGCAATTAAATATTTTATGCTTGTACAGAAATTATTCAATTTTTTTTTCTGTTTCAACCCATCACTGGCGAATTTTAAATAAAAATCTGGAAAGGAGTAACCATGCAATATTTCTGAAAAAAAGTTTCAGACGATGGTCAGCAAGAGCAGATGCCGTACGAGCTATAAGACTTGGTTATACACACATAATAGAGGCCCTGGCTGAAATCCGTGATACAAATGAGGAGAAGAAGATCACAATACTGGAGGCAACTTCTCTTTTGAAACATGGTAGAATGGTCAATGGGACACATGATCTCTGATGAGGTCTTCATCCGTTATCTTGAATTTGAGTGAGCATTAAAACTTGCCATGTTTAGTGGAAGGTGGGAAAAAGTATGAAAATTTTAAAAGTTAAAAATTTAAAAATAAAATTAAAATTAAGAAAGTACATTAGATTGCGACCTGAAATAATAATAATATAAAGAAAAATTGCTGGAGCTATTTTTGTTTGCGTTGGGGTGTTTGGTGAAAGAGTGGAATACTGTATCGACCGCGGCTAACTCCGTTGCCGGAGGCTAGCGTACGGCCAACTTAATCATGGACAAGTATGAAACTTCCCTAATGACCGTGATTTGGGATACCATACTCTAGAGGGTGAGTGCTACTAGCAAAGCATTACAATCAGTTGGGTATGAGCTATTAAAAAGGATCTAATCTAGTGAAATTTTTAGAAAATTATATACAAAATTTTAGGAATGAATTTGGAAAAGGTAGAACAAGAACTGTTTTATCAGGGCTCTCATTTGAAAAGGAAGTTAGACAAGCTTGCACGCAGCGAAAGAGAAAAATTATTTTCGGTGAAACTATATAGGAGATCATGAATTTAAAAATAGGGAAAATTTTTTGGTCAACTCATTCTATGTCATATGCGATAGAACAAGTGCAGAACTATCCCGAAGAGCTGGAATATATGAAACTATTATAGAACACTTTTTTGTATTTTTTGACGAGATGTTACCTGAAATTAAGAAGAAAGCAGTACAAAAATTAAAGGATATTTACAAAGACGATATTGAATCGCTTAATTTTGACGATGAATTGGATCAGTTTTTGCTATTTTTAAAAGAAAACAAAGATACTATGAACACTCCAATAGAAAATTATCGAGTTGCGAAAGAAATGGTCTCGACTTTCCCTAATGTAGAGATACTTTTAAAAATATTTTTAACTATACCGATATCAAATGCATCAAGTGAGAGATCTTTTTTGGTTTTAAAGCGCGTTAAAAATTATTTAAGAAGTAGTATGGGAGAAGACAAACTGAACAGCAAGGCCATATTTTATATAGAACAAGATGTTTTGGACCAAATAGATACTGCAAAAATAATCGATGAATTTGCCCAAGAAAAATCAAGACGTTAAGTTATATAGCAAAATTTTAAGCTTTTATTATATATATATATATATATAAGTTTTTTTTTAAAATTCTTTAAAAAATAAAGTTTAAATTTATTTTTGAGCCGTTAATTTTTTTTAGCTATACATTTTATTTTGAGAATTTAAGGTCAGCGAATTTTTTCACTCTTTAAGTTTTTTGACTCTTTAGTCCAGGGGGCCCCAAACCTTTTACCGCCAGGGGCCTCCAACTAGCTTAATCCGCCTCTAACTACTAAACACAAATCTTTCAATGACTCTTATTCTTGAGGATCTATTTAAAGACGAGATAAATTGATTTTCTTAAAAAAAAAACAACTTTGAAACAGCAATAACTATTTTGCAGGTGGTAATGTCACAAAATGCAGCGGTAACAAAAGCATCCCATACAATTTAATACATTATATACGTTGACAAACATATGAAATTGTTAATGATAAACTTAAGAATTATTGTAGAAATTGTTAGTGTTTCTTAAATGCTTCCGATGTTCTCTTTGATGAATTCAGTTATTTGTTCAGATATTGTTTTTTTTCATACAAATATTTGAATAAATTTGAAACAAAAATGTGCAATAAGAACAAACAGTTTATACAGATAATACTGATTTCAGTCAGTAGTTCAATAAAAACTCTTTGCTACCACATCCTGCGATGGACAAATTAATATCTGAAATAAAAATATGTAATGCTTTGTCAAAAGAAAAAAATCAAATTATCCAAGTACTTGGCAGCTTTGTTTTTATGACAGTAGAATGCAGACAAGGGGCTTGGGATCATTGATAAACGGAAATTGAAAAATTCCCCCGTTACTGGGTAAAAAGTGAATGAAACCTATATTTTGTGAGTTTCGTTTGATAGAGTTTGGTATAGTTTTAAAATAAGATCCAAAATTATATGAGATTCTATATTTTGACCAATTTTTCGCATTTTAAATGTCATTGATCTTATAGCTTCCCCCTCTCTATTAATCCTCACGTGGCGGCCCTTGTAAAATACATGTCAGATGTATGTGGCTCGGCGTAAAAAAAGGTTGAGTACCCCAGCTCTAAATGCTAAGCATCTTGTAGCCAAATACTTTACTACCGCAATAGCACATTTGAGGAAATTGTGGTAATATTCTGTATCTTTTCTTAGCTGCTCCTGTAATTGTTTATCCAAAAAAGACTTATTTTCTTTTCGTGTCAACCAAACTAACATTGAATTTATATGTTCAATAAAATTTTCATGATTTTCTAAACTTCTTACGTGTTTCCAATCAGAAAAGCCAATTGTGTATTAAGAATTTGTTTCAGAAAAAAGTTTGCAAGTGAAACAAAAAACACTACCAATACTAATTGAATAACAAAGCCAAGATCTTTCCAGCACCTGTCCATTTTTAAGTTTTTTAGTGAAATGATTATTAGAAAAGTATCTCTTTTGTTCTTTGTATTCTCTTAGCGAAACAGAATATATATTGTTTAGATCTTTATTTTGAAAATAACTAATTTCATGTGGAGAGATATAGTCAATAAAATTATTACTTAGCGGTGTTTAGGCCACGAACCTACATGAATAATCCTAATCTTCCTACTCCGTGTCTTCATTCTTAAATAATTTAGAAATGTGTATTTGTACTTATAACTTTTTACTTGAAACGAATAAACAGGTACCTAAGTATCTTTAAATTTCAGGTATTTTGCATAGGACATAGCATCAAATCAGTCTAATATTGTAACTTAGAATTCTTATTACACAAAAATTGCTACAGAAATAGGGCCACTACGTTTGTGTAAATGCTCTAGGCTCATCGGTTAGAGTCTCTATCATAGAGCAGCGCCGTGTACAAAAGAGTGTAATTAATAAACTGTATTAATAATAGAGTGTAATAGACTGTATTAATAGACTGCAATTAATAGAGTGTATTAATAGACACTCTCTCTTTTAATTACACCGAGCAACAAAATTAAAGTTTTGGAGAAGTACAAAAGAGGCTTTCAGTGGTTTTTATATTATTTAGTGTGCAGGGATTTCGAAAATGACCTACATTTTTTCCCATCACATCAGGAGTTTTTGTAAAATCGATATTTTTGCTAAAACTTTATTTGAAAAGGAATTCTTTCGAACAATTTAGCCAGGGCAATTTGGCAACAGTGGTTTTTATCCAGTTAAGTCTATGTAAACATTGGTTCTTGATGAGGCAAATCAATTTCTCAACAATTAGATGAAAAGTGTGTGAGTGAGTGAATATTAACGTCGCACTGTTCAGCTACACGAGAGTTTTTGGCGATGGATCTCGTAATTTTGAACCATGGTCAAGTGAGGAGGACGATACCCGAGCTGGCACCCCCACTCCTAACTATCACACCACATATACTGGAGAACGTTTGAGCTCTCGACAGATTTAACATGCATCGCTTCCCTACACGAAGGGTCTTCAGTGGTACTAGTCTCGAACTCATGACATGTCTGCCATGAGTCCGGTATCTTGGCCACTAGCAATTCGATGAAAATCATTGTTTCTAGACTTCACAGGCTGTCTGATCATGAGAAAAATTACGCGGACCGTCGCCAAAAAACCCTTGTGTTGCTGAACAGTGCGACGTTAATATTCAGTCACTCACTCACTCACTGATCATGAGAAAAGCAAGAAATTCTCTTGAGGTTTAAACATTTTATATCCAATTATAGTGTAATTTCTAAAAGAAAATCAGCAGCATACTATTTTAATTTGTTTGTATTAAGGTATTTACGTAAAATATATAGACGATTTTCGAAATTAAGGATTATTAATTTCCGTGTATTCGGTGGTAGGGCGGAAGAACAAAAGTAAATTGCTCTTGCTCTCGAAAATAAATTTTCTATGGTATTTTATTTTTGATTTGTGTGTATTTTTTACTGGTTTATTATTTTATTACTATTTTGATTGTAAGCACTTTTTCTGTTTGTTATCTTCAATGGGGAATGGGGGCCCTGGGCTGCAGCCCATTTAGCCCATACGTAGATCCGGCCTTGCCTGCTTTAAAAGATTCTTGACATTTTTCGGCCCATTACCAGGGCACATCTTTTTTAAGTAAATGATTTAATGGGTTTCTTAAATTATCATTCAGTAAGAATTTATGATACACTGATGGGAACCTAGGAATTTTAGCAATTCCTTTACATTTGTTGATCCCTTTAATATTTTTATACTTTCTTGATTTGAATCATCTTGAGCTATTGAACCATTTTTTTATATAACATAAAAAAAAAAAAAATGTTTTGGAGTAAAAGTACATTTAGATTTTTTAAAAATTTAATATTTTTTTTTTTGGTAATTATTTTGGCAAATTTTCAAATGTTTTACATGTTTATCTTCAGAAGAGGAAAAAATTATTAAATCATCAAAATAATTACACGCAAATTTTTTTAATTTTGTAAATATCTGAAATTTGTCAAATGACTCTCGTAATTAAGTATTGCAGGAGCATTTTTAAGTCCAAAAGGTAAAAATCATTCATAAAGACCATACAATTTGTTGCAAAAGCTAGTTTTTGTGTATCTTCCTTCTGAATTGGAATATGCCAATATCCTGAAGCTAAATCAAGTGTTGAAATAATTTTAGAATTACTTAATTTTATCCAAAAGACTGTCAATTCTACGTAAAGGTCCTGCATTGTCTTACACAGGGCATTTAATTTTTTAAAATCTTTGCAAAATCTATTCTTTTTGTTTTCTGATTTTTATATGCAAGAGTTACTGGTACTGAATATGGGCTATGATTTTCACGAATTATATCTGCTAACAATAACTCATTAATTTGTTTTTTATTTTTCCATTTTTAAAAACACAGAAGCTCTATAATCTCTTAATGAAACACAAAGATTAGAATTTAATTCAAAGTATGGAGCTATCATTAATACAGCCTACATTAGTTTTTAATTTTGCAAAAATATCAAATTTTGATTGAGTAAATTTAAAATTTTTGGCTGTGTAATTTGGTTCTATGTATTTTCATTAATGGTAGTAACATGTAAAGATACAAGAGAGATTAGAGGAGGTAGGAGTTATATTAAGGTTACTAATTAAAACATTGTTTTGATATTCATTGAATTCATGTGTATGTGTTACAATTAATAGTTAATTGGGAAAGCATTACATTCTATTAATCCTGATATTAAATATTCTAATATATTATCAACAAAACAGAATGAGGTTTCTTAAGTAATTTTACCTATTTTTAAATAAGGAACGCTTTTAAGTTGAAAGTAAAATTTCCTATTGTTTGCCTTACTCCTATTGGTGTGGCCAGTTTTTTTTTTATCTTACATTGATTAAATGTATGTATGGTAATTATTGAAATAGTTGAACTATAGTATCTATTGTAAGTGTTTAAGCTTTGTTTTTGTTCTTTATTTTTATCATTCTCTTGTGCAGTTATACTTAACAGTCTTATTTGAGATTTTTCATGATTGCATTGAGGAACATGCAGTGTTTGCCTCTACTTTAGGTGTATTCGGTTTGAAGGGACATACTGACACTCAGTGATAAGCATTTGAAATTCCTCTTTTAGTATAAGTGTGACTGTTAAAGATAATGACTTTATATTGAATGTTAACATGATTTTGTTATGCCAATAAATGGCGCCTGTATCTCTCATTTGTATTTATAGTTTTTCTTTATCATGTAATATCATTCTAGCTCTAGCCACCTAGTGTGCAGGTTGTAATTTAAGTCTGTGATAATTCTCGTATTCCGTAAATAATAAAAACTTAAACAAGTTATGGGTACCAGCACAAGCTTTAACCGTGCTTGAAGTATCAAAAAATTATGAGTCTTTTACGATAGAAAAGGCAGAAAGAACTTTATTTCTTGGAAGCAACAAGTCGAGGCAAAGCTTCGCCGATGGGCAGTTTGGCGGGAAAATAGCGTGATCGCTCCTCCCTTTTTAAGAGATCGAGGAAGAAACAGAAGACGTTCGCTTTGTTGTTTAGCCAAGAAATTATAAAAACAAATTATTTAAGAAACCTGCAAATATAAATTTCTAGAAAGGAAATAGTATGGATTTCAGCCGTCATATTAAACCTTTGACCGGAGAAACAGATTAACCGATGTGGAAACGGAAGATACGAGACCTACTCGATTACCACGAAGGAGTGATCGAGATTATAAAGGGCAAGCAGAAAAGGCTATAGAACAGAAAACAGAACACGCCTTTGTGGGCCCCTAAAAAGCACGGGGCCCATAGGCAATTGCCTACTCCGCCTAATGAGTAATCCGACACTGGATTGAAGTATTTTGTAAATTTAGCATCAGCTTTATATCCGTCAACATGACAGAAATAGCGAAATATTTAAGTGAGATTGAAATTTCTCTAAATTGATTAATGAATCAAATTGTGAAATAGATGAAAGTAATTTTTCGAAAATAACTGTAGAGCAGCGTTTTTCAAACTTGGGGGGCGCGCTCCCTAGAGGGATGTGATAACCCTACGAGGGGGGCGCGAGCATATGGAAAATAAAACATTAAAAAAATAGTTTACTGAAATGAAGTAAAACAAAATACTTTCTGACATAAAAAAACACACATTTACATTGATATAATTTATACATATCATCTGGCGATATTACGTCATCGAAAATAAAAAGTCCTAGCTACAGGGGCCCCTGACATGTGTAAGCAAAAATTCGTAAAATGTTATGAATGGCCGATTTGTACAGAAAAGCAAATAGTTATGCAAAATCAATGATCGCAAGTACTGTTACTGATGCTGTGTATCAGAAGATTATGGACAAGGAAACAGCCTTGGATGCATGAGAATCATTAAAGCAGCAGTTTGAAGCAACTTCAAAAGATTAGTTTAAAATTTGTACAGAGTTTTTTGCATTCAGCTGGGTTCCAGGAGAGGATGTCTCAACATATATTGCAAAGCTAAGAAGTCTTTGGAATGAACTGAATAATGGACTTGAGGCTAGAGAAAACAGTAAGTTGCCAGATTTGATGCTAGTCTGTAAAGTATTACATATTTTGCCTTGTCAGTTTGAAACCTTTAAATCCAGTTGGATGTTGTTAGCTGGAGATGACAAGAATTAACAGTGCAGCTGTGTATGTTCGAAAGAAATTTTACTAAACTGGAAGACAGTAGCAAAAAAGCCCAGGAAGCTTTAATAGCTACAAAACCAGAAAGACCCAGACAGGAGGGCAAAAATAAGTCTCAAGTCAAGAAAAAAGGATAGCTGCGATTACTGTAAGCGAATAGGACATTGGGTGATAGTGCAGATAGTGGATTTCGGATGGAAGACCACCAAAGAATAAATTGAGTGATCCACAATTAAGTACAGTATCAGCTAACATATAGCATTAATGTCTATATCTGAGGAAGTCTGTACTTCAGAGACTAGCCCTACATCATATTGGATTGACAATGGAGCTACTAGGCATGTCACAAACTGCTACACATATTTTATTGACTTCATAAAATTTAATAGTCCTTGTGGCATTAAAGCTGCTGGGAAAGAAACATTAGATCTCTTGGGAGAGGCACAATAAAAGTAAAATCCACTATTAATGGAAAATGCCAGGAACTTTTTCTAAAAGATGTTTGTTATGTTCCAAAGATTAATAGAAATTTATTCTCTGTACTTGCCGCTCAAGACAGAAATCAAAACAGTGAATTTGTGTCGACTCCTACAGAGTGCTGGTTAAAAGTCGACGGTGCTGTGGTGCTGTATGGTTCTCGCCGTGTGAATGGTTCCTTATTCAAAGAAAATATTGAACCAATATTGCCCAAAGAAATGACAGAAGTTCATACTGTTGTAGCAGATATCTCCTTGCTACAGTTGTATCATGAAAGATGGGGCCACCAAAATAAACGTCACATCCGAAACATGCTTGAAAAGGAACTAGGCATCCACATCAAGCTAGATAAAGAATTATGTGAGCCATGTATTTATGGCAAAGTACACAGGTTATCATTTGGCATCAGGAAGAAAGCCTCTGAGCCTGGTGAACTGATTTCAGCAGATGTTTGTGGACCATTTGATGAGTCATTTCAGAAGAAAAAGTATCTGATTGTATTCAAAGACAGCTTTACAAAGTTTCGCTATGGTTACCTAGTAAAAGAGAAATCAGAAGTAAAGAATGTGTTAGAGCACATGCTTGCACATACAAGGACACTGGGATATTCTCTGAAAGAACTCCTCTGTAATAATGGTGGAGAATTTGATAACAAAGCTGTTCGGGAAATTTTACATTCAAATGGAATCACTCAAAGGCTGACAGCACCTTACACCCCAGAACAAAATGGAGCCAGTGAACGAAAAATGCGAACCACTATTGAAATGGCCAGAACATTCAAATACTCAAATCCTGAAGTCAGTTTCCCTGCAGCCATCTGGGCTGAATTAGTTAACTCTGCCATATATATACTAAACAGAACTGTGGAAAGTCGTCAATAAAAAATGCAAGTCCATATGAGCTTTGGCTCAAAAAGAAACTTCGGTTAAAACACTTGCGCATAATAGGATCTCCATGCTATGCTCATGTTCCAGCTCAGAAGAGAAAGAAAATGGACAAGAAGGCCATTCAAGGGTACCTTGTGGGATATGATGGAGATGAACGATACAAAATTTGGCTAAAGAAAGAACACAGAGTAATTTTATCTAGAGATGTAATATTTCAAGAAAAAGCAGGCAAGTGTGATGACCATACAGAATTGAATTTAGAAGACGGGACAAGAGAAGATACAAACCAGGGAAAGTATGAAGAACAGCTCATAAAAATTGAGGACAATCCTATAGAAAGGACACAAAGCCAAGAAGACTTAAGTTATTCTGAGAGTGACAGTGAAGAAGATGCTGAACCTACATCAGAGAGACAGCCGAGGAACCGCTCACTTCTGCATAAACCAAAACGGTTTGAGGATCATATTATGGAAGCAGAGTCATATTTAGATGACTATAATCCTGAAATATATGAAGAAGCAGTTAACTCCAAGGAATAGCACAAACTGGAAGAAATCCATGGAAAGTGAAATGAATTCATTAAGTGAAAATCATACTTGGGAGCTAACAGACCTACCAGTTAGGGCTAAAGCAATACCCTGTAAGTGGGTTTATAGACTCAAAACAAATCCAGATGTCAGCATCAACAAGTATAAAGCCAGACTTGTGAGAGGTTTCAGTCAACGCCAGGGCATTGATTACAGTGAAACATATAGTCCAGTAGCCAAATTAGGAACAATACAGACAGTTTTAAGCTTTGCAGCTGAAGAAAGGATGCACTTGACTCAGTTTAATGTATCAACAGCATTCCTTTATAGAGATTTGGAGGAAACCATATATATGCAACAACCAGAAGGTTTTAAAGATGGTTCAGGAAGAGTATGTTACTCAAGCTCAGCCTGTATGGTTTAAAACAATCACCACGCTGTCAATTTTTAGCAGATCTTGGTTTTAAAGCAAGTGAAGCGGATCCATGCCTTTACATTCGGGAAATAAAAGGTAGAAAATTGTTGATAGTGTTGTATGTTGATGATGGATTATTGCTGCAACTGACCAACAGGACTCTGAAATGTTCATCAAGGAGCTGAAAAAATTCAAGATCTCAGTAGGAGAAATTTCCTGTTTACTAGGTCTTGAAATTGAGCATTATAAAGACAACTCAATAACGATCAGTCAAAAAGGATATGCCAGAAAAATACTGAAGTGTTTTGGTTTTGAGGAATGCAAACCTGCTTGGCTACACCCATGTTAAAGGATTGCAGATTGCAAAAGTCTGAAACCAAAAACTCTGATTTTTCCATATAGGCAAGCTGTTGGTGCCATTATGTATCTGATGGTGGGTACCAGTCCAGATCAGCATATAGTGTAGGATTTCTTTCGAGATCACTTGAAAACCCATCTACATAAGATATAATCAGGGTAAAGAGAGTATTTCGCTATATAGCTGGCACAGTTGGATATGGAATAACATACCATGCTACAGAAACAAAAGGTGTGCGAAACAAAAGGTGTGCTTCATTGTTATAGTGATTCAGATTTTGGTGGATGTACCAAAACAAGTCAATCAACTTCTGGATATGTTATGATATATGCTGGAGGAGGCTATCTCATTGCGCAGCCCAAGGCAAGCAATTGTTGCCACTTCAACTACTGAAGCTGAGGTTTATAGCAGCATCAGAGGCAGCCAAAGAAGTAATTTGGCTCTGCAGATTGATTCAGGGCATAGTGAACTTGATGGAAATTCCTACACTTCAAGTAGACAACAGGGCAGCAGTAAAGTTGTCACACAACCTTCAATATCATCGAAGGACAAAGCACATTGAAATAAAACATTTCTTTGTGCTTGAGCAAGTCTTGGTGGGAAAATTAAATCTGAAACAAGTCTCTGACATTTTGACAAAACCCTTGATGAAGTCCAGACTATTGACATTGTGTAATCAAATGGGACTGTTCTGACAAAATCCAGTTAACAAGGAAAGATAATGACTTTATATTGAATGTTAACATGGTTTTGTTGTTATGCCAATAGATGGCGCCTGTATCTCTCATTTGTATTTATAGTTTTTCTTTATCATGTAATATCATTCTCTAGCTCTAGCCACCTAGTGTGCTGGTTGTAATTTAAGTCTGGGATAATTCTCGTATTCCGTAAATAATAAAAACTTACACAGTGACAAGTGTTGGAAGGTAAAATTTGTCATGAGATTGGTGATAATAAGTCTTATGATTAAGATATTTTTTATTTTTAGGAAAACTTTGTCACATGACGCAAATCTGTGACTTTGTTCGTAAAGATTCTCTGATCTTCTGGAAACAGGTTTTTTATTTTGGGGATATTGATTAAACCTATAAGGTTAAATTTCTATAAGGGCTGGACTAAATCTTTTTCCATTTGTTGGTTGTGTATTTTCTTTGGTATTGACTGTTACAATCCAATCAATTAAATTATTGAGAGGATTTATATTAACATTTACTGGGAGGGGGGAGGGGTCTTAAACTAATCTTCTGTCAACCCTGACAAAATACGTTAAGTATTTAATTCTAATATTTTCCCTATGTTCACTTTTGTTTGAAAATATTCTGATAAGCCCTCATTTGTGTGGTTTAAAATTTTTTTCAAGCAGCGTTTCTCAAACTGTTGGGTGCGCCATCCTATGAGGGGGCGCCACCATATTGAAAAATTGAAAATAAATGATTTAAAATAAGCATTAATTTACTGAAAAGAAGCAAAACAAAATACATTGACAAAAATTAAATACAGATTTATACTGATATAATATACTTATGAATGTATTAGTACTGCACATTTTGTTTTTGATAATTAATGTATCAATACTATATTAAAAACAAGTTTAATAAAATTACTAGCGACTCCCACGGGCTGTCATATACAAAATTTATTATTTACTTGATAATTTGTATGGTTTATAATTAAAGTCTTATTGTAGCTTTATGTACAATTAAATTTTTATTGCCTTTAATACATTCTTATTGTATGGGATAGGGTTTGCAGCCCCAGGAGCCCGGTGGTTTTTTGAAATCCTGAGATCCCGGGATTTAGTTTTTTTCTGAATTATATTTTGAAATTTTTTTTCAAAGTATTTTGAATCTGGTATAATATTTAATGTATCTTATTTACTATTTTTGTACTGCATACGGTTAATGTTAAGTTTTCTTGCGTGTTGAGCCTTGATGGGTTCGAGGAGGGTGTGTATGTTAAACCGTGAAATTTCATATGTTTTCTCTTATTTTCATCTGTAACTTTCTCCCCATCGCGAGTGAGGTCAGAAAACGGACATTTCTCCCACCCTTAGGATGTATGGTGTCAGCTAACTTGGACAGAGGCATTTAGAATTTTGGGAAGATATCTAGTAGGGTTTTCAGTCCCGGGATCCCAGAATTCCGAAACCCCTGGATCCCGGTGTTTTTTCTAATCCAGAAATCCCGGGATTAAAATAACTAATTCTGGGATTTAATTTTTGTCTAAATTTTATTTAAAAAATTTTTTCTCAAATTTTTTTCTAAGAATTTAATTTTTAAAAATTTATATTCTGTTTATGAAATATGTACGTAGAATTTTTTTGCGCAATTATAAGTGCTATATGTAACAAAAATATATGCACACAGTATGGGAGAGCATCGAAAAAAATATATGCACAGTTCTCATTTTTCGTATGGGAGAACCGTCGTACAGATCTAAGTGGCTCACTGCAATGCTTACACAATAATATAAGCAACATCTCAAGAATAGATTTTGTCACGGTTCCATCTTCAATTAATTGCTGTTAATTAATAGCGGACCTGCTTGGAAGACTTGAGACACTTCAAATCCTATTGCATTATTAACAGCTCATGCAACTGGATCTTCAATTTCAATTGAGGTAATACTTGAAATTGATTCACATTCTGATTCAATAACTGGATCATTTTATATACAAAACCCATTAAGTGTAGCAGAAGAACTAACTTAAAGTTATGAAAGAGGTATATGCACCAGCGCAGTCTATTAGATTTGAGACCCTGTCATCAAAAATTCAAAAAGAAATGTCTCTTTTTTTTGAAAATGAAGGGAGATGTGGTGACTACCCGAAAAGAATATACTCCTATTTAATGACGATAATACCTACTAGTAAAGAATTCAAACGTGCATTTTCTACGGCAGAACAATTTGTAACAAAAATAAGAAGCCATTCCAACGTTGAAATGCTGGAGAATCTGTGTTTGTATAAGCTTATTTATAGAAACACAAGAAATGAAGAAATGCTTTTTTTTAAATTTCATTAAGTACTATTTTTATTTGTTTTTTTAAAGATGAATTAATTTTTTTATTTGTTTCATTCAGTTTTATTATACAATTTCAACTATGCTAATATGTAAGTATTTTTAATAAATAGTCCAATCCCAATCCCGGGATTTGGATAACGTATTCCCGAAATCCCGGGATTCAAAAAATGACACGGGATTGCAAAATCTAGTATGGGAGGGGAGCGCGATTAAAATTATGATTGAACATTGGGTTGCACAAATATTGAAAGTTTGAGAACCACTGCCCTATAGTGATAAAGGATACTTTTAAAAATGCTTTAATCATTTAATTTTTTAACTGATCATAATTAAATCTTGATTTATTACATATGTTATTGTCTTTCCTTTTATATAATTACAAAAATTAGCATACATTTCCATTCATAACTTGTTAAATTTAAAACAAATTTGATCAAAGTATTGAAACCATGAATTTATATCAATATCTAATTCTGAATCAAAAGGTATTATTTGAGGCAACATTTAAAATTTAGATTTGTTTGAAAATTTTCATCTGGCATATCAATTATAATATCTTCTCTCTTTCTTAAACATTTAAAAATCACTATTTTAAAAACTAATGTACAAATATATAAAAATTATAAATTTACTTTAAAATTTCAAAACATTTCAAATTTTAAGATATCTTAAATAAACATATTTACACAATCTCAAAATTCAATTATTTCAAAATCAAACAAGTTATAGAAATTAACTACATATTTTAAAATAGACCGCATAATAAATGAAACCTTACAATATACCTTTTATTAATAAATACTTGAAACCTTGAAAAATAAGATTGCAATAATTATGAAATTATCAACAAAATTTAACTTTTTAAATTTAAAAACACAATTACCAAAATTTCAAAAGTAGGGTTTTTCCAAATTTGTACATATGATGATTTGATGACCCCCCCCCCACATTCTTGTAAATTTTGAGACAATAGGATCTTGGGATTAAATCACTGCTGGATTCACTGATGATTTGACTGATATTCAAAATTTTTTACCTTTTATTATTAATTTCTGAACTTAAGATATTTAAACACTTTTTTTTTCACATTTCTATTTATGTTAACACTATTTATAATGCAATGAATTTGTTGAACAGCAATTTTTCAGAAACAGCATAACGGAAACATGTCTTTTTTTAAATGAAAATGTGTGGGATTTTTTTATTAAGTGGATTTTCAAGTACTTTCTCTTTTCGGAGAATATTACTTGGATATCTTTTTCTTGTTACAGTCGTTGAAAAGATGAGGAAACATTTTTGTAATTTAATTGCACAATTTATTTATTATTATTACACACGAAGGGACGAAACGGAATACAGCTACACAAACCACACTTACATAGGGCAACACACAAAAGTGTTTTTTTTTTTCCCTTTTCATTCTGTACTTTTTGTATCTTTTCCAGCCGGAAGCTTGAAAATCATATAATTTCTATTAGTGAATACTGTGATTGGTCAGAATAAGTAGAAGTAATATTGCATCATCTTATATTGAAATGTGCGAATGTGGCAGTTTTTGAGTAAATAAAGCTGTAGTTAAAATAATATTTCCGGTTAGGCGAGGATCACTCGATATCTTGGAGGTATCTGGCCATCATGAATTATAAATGAAATCCCTCTGCATAAAATTTTAATGGTGAACTGTCACACACACACATGTACTAGCGCAGGGTTGGATTTGTTTTTTTATCACATCCCCCTTGTTATCAAATGGAACAATTCACGTGGACTCACTAGCCTAAGGAAACTCCACTTTGTCCTGATGAGGCATTACACAGGAAAATTGAATGAGGATAGATTGTAAACACACAGCACACGTTGAAGAAAGACATTTTCCTTTGGTGTGGTAACTGTATGAATCTATTCCTTTATATTTAATAAATCATCATATTATTTCATTAGATGGTTGCAGTCATTTTCCCAATTTTATATAGAATTATTAAATTTATTTGTATTTAGGTACAAATCTACATTTTAGCTGTTGTGAAACTCAATAAATTAAATTTTTAACATGATGGAATAAGCTTAAAGATATAAATCAAACTAAATTATTAACATTAAACTAGAATTTAATTAAAGTAATTTTAAACCCTGAATTTGTCCCCCAGCAAAAAAGAAAGAAAAAAAATCTCATTTTAAGATAGGAATGTTGGGTAGGTGACTCATTATGAGCAAATCAGCGTTTCATCTTCGAAGATGGTACATGGAGTATTAAAAAGTAATTAAATCTTATGAAAAATAGCTGCTCTCAAATTGATTATAGATTATAAAAGGGTATGCTGAAACTTAATTTGTTTTTTACCACTTTTGAAATATAAGCATTTAAAAATGATTAAAAGACTCCAAATAAATATATGCACAGATATACACCACTGGTTGTGTGCTTTCATTCCACTACACACATCATGAATTCATAATTGCTTTTTGAGAGAATTATTTCTTTTGAAGGTAGTTTCTTTAATTACCAGAATATATTCTATAACACATGGTAATTTCTTTAATTACCAGGTGTTATAGAAAAAATAGGATAAATTCCTGTTGCTATGATATTTAAGGATTCAATTTAATGTTGAATATCTTAACTATATTCTTGGCAATTTTATAATCGTATGGTATTTTTAAAGTTGTATAAATTTGAAAATTTCGTTTCAGAAAAAATATTCATTTCTGTAGAAACAATGTCGAAAAGCTGCCATCAATCTTGTATTTATTTCGTCTTCTCTCTCTCTTTTTTAAATATCTTTTTTATTTTTCTAGAATTTTTCTTTCTGAATGAATGTAAATATTGACCCCCCCCCCACGTTATCAGGATACTGTAATGTGTCACAGTCGAGTTCCGAAAACACGGCACTTGATAACCCAGCTGTCCGATGGCCGCGGTAGCCGAATGGTCAAGGTATCGGATCATGGCTGGCATGTCACGAGTTCAAACTCAGTACCACTAAAGACCCGCCTTGTAGGGGCGTGATGCACGTTAAATCTGTCGAGAGCTCAAAGTCCTCTTGTTGGTGTGGTGTGGTAGTTAGGAGAGGGAGGTGCCAGCTCAGGTATCGTCCTTGTCACTTGACCATGGCTCAAAATTACGAGGTCCGTCGCCAAAAGCCCTCGTGTAGCTGAACAGTGCGACGTTCATATTCACTCACTCACCCTATTTAAGAGGTCTGCCTGGTAGAGCCGCGGTAGCTTAGTGGTTAAGGTAACGGACTCGTAGGCGGCATTTCATGTGGTCGAGCCTAGTACCTCTGAAGAGACGCCGTGTAGGGGGACGCTGCACGTTAAATCTGTCGAGATCCAAACGTTCTCCCGTTGGTGTGGTGTGGAAGTAAGGAGAGGGGGTGCCAGCTCACGTGTCGTCCTCGTCACTTGACCATTGTTCAAAATTACGAGGTTCGTCGCCAAAAGCCCTCGAGCAGCCGAATATTGCGACGTTAATATTCACTCACTCATGAGAGGCCTCCGTGACGCGACTTTTTAACAAAAAAATACACAATTTCATGTCCTGACTCCTTAATTGAGAGGGCATTTGACCGTTGCCCTGACCACAACACTCTCTCTAAGTCTATTATTCATTAAGAGTATGCAGATCTGTGTTGCTAAGACTGGCGTGCTCTATTTGCCAGTTACTATGATTGATGAATTGTAACAGAATTAGAGCTGCATGGAATGATGTTTTTATATCTGTCATTTAACTTTAGTTCTACTTTATGCCCAAATCGATTAAAGCTGTTAAAACTGCCAGAGGCAGAAACTTTATGTGTTGCACTCTGTATATCCTAAAGCATCTGTAAATTTAATCATCTCCCATTATGACCGTCTTTCTTTTTGGTCAGTATTACTTAGGTTCTGTCTTTGGCACATTGTGAGAAATCTTATTTTATTGCACTCGTTTTCTTTCTTTTTTTTTTTTTTTTGATAAAATTTGAAAGCCATCAGAATGAATTTAAAAAAGGTAAAAAGACAAAATTTTAAAATATTTTTTTTAATGCAGTGGAAGGCAAAACATACCATAATAAGAAAGACAAAGATACTATTCCATATAGCTGACTGTGATAAGTATGCTAAGTACCAAAGCTGTAAGTTTAGAAAAATAAAGAAGAAACTATATGTCTGTATTTCAAAATCTACGGTAAAAGCTAAATTAAAAAGATATTTTGGACATTATAATAAAAATTATTTAAAGCTTGATTTCGTTGTATCTCCTTGCAGTAAAGTATTTTCAAGACTTTTTTATGTAGTATACCACGAAATGATGCGTTATGAAACCTTCCAAACGCAGAATCAACATTTGTGTTTGAAGCATCATGGAGACTACACTGATAAATCATTGGATTTTTTATGTGTAGTTACGTAATCAGATATTATCTGGAAAACATCTGATTAAAACAATAATGTGACGTAGTCACAAAGGAGAAATCGCCCCTATTCATGATGAACTCCACAGCTGGAGAGCACGTGGCTTTGGCGTCATTGTGCTTTGTCGGACATCTGGACTGTCGGCGCCGGTGTAACTGGCGACACTATGGGCTGGGCATCACTGTATTATTTTTCGTCCATAGGCAGTGATTGTCCTACTCAGAAGGCTGGCGCTTCAGCAGACGGCGGCGGGTAACTTCAAAAGAGGAAAAGGCGGCGAGGTGGTTCTAGAAACCAGATGTTGGCCAAGCCCTTGTCGCCGGAAACTTTTGAGAGGGACCCGAGCCTTTGTGATCCCTGCATCAATGATGGCCTAGTGAGACCGAGGTGCAGGGTGCAAAACTTTGCGGCTTGCCAATGGGGGTCGCTGAGGGGCGGGGAGTGGATACACCAATGGAGTTTAAAAGGATCGACCCAGGGAAAGAGGGGTTCGACCTCCGAGACGTAATCATGGGATCTAGGAAGAAAGCGCGAGGCTAGGGCCCGCGGTAGATCGACTTCCGAGATGAACGCCGAGATCGGCTCCTGAGACAGTATCCGTCGGACGAATAAAGAAACGCCGAGATAGACTCCCGAGATCGGCTCCTGAGACAGTATCCGACGGACGGACGAAGAAAGAAGCACGATCGACTCCCGAGATCGGCTTCTGAGACAGTATCCGGTGGAATAAGAAGGAAGCACGAGGCGAGTGCCCTCGGTAGAGGAATTCGACGGGCTAATTTTCGTACTGAGTAACCTGAAGACCTGATGCCCGGATAAGTAGCGCGGAGGGGATACGGATGCAACCGGCTGGCTGAATAGAACGAACACCTGTAACTGATTTTTTTTTTCCTCTTTCCAGTGATCTTCTGAATGTTGTACCTCAAATAAACAGTTGTTTAGATCGCAGTAAAAAGTATTTTTTAATAAATAGCTTAGTGTCCACCTGCAACCGAGTCCACGACGCCACAGCTAATTAAACTGGTGGCAGCGCGGTGAGATCGGCATTTGTCTAATTAAGTAAATGCCCGAATCCTTTATTTAATTGAACTTTAATTTTCGAAAAAAAAAATAAAGAGAGAGAAAATGCCAGCCGTGTGTGCGAGAAAAATAAACCAACTTTAAACGCCTCAAATTTCTCCCGAGTTCCTGTTGTGTGTTCCATTCCTTTCGTTAAAGTGTGTGCCTGTTACTATAGAAGTTCCCGGAGTTCCTGTTTTAGGCCCATTCATATCGGTGAAGTGTGTTCCTGTTGCTAGAAAATTCCCGGAGTTCCGGTTGTCCATTTTACTGTATGTGAATTGTGTCTGGTGAATCAACAAAAGAAACAAGCGGAGGAAAACTGAAGCCAGATCCTGATTTCCGTCGACTGATTTTCAAGAAAACCAAGAGTATTCCGTGTGTGATCCCCGACCAGGTGTGCCATAGATTCTGGCAGTGATTCCAAACAGAAAGGTGGGTCTTTCTTTGAGATTATACTCGGGGCAGCAATTGATTATTATTATTGTTATTATTAGTGTATGTAAAATTTTGGTAGTAAAGAATTTACGTACTAGGTAAAGTTAGTAAACACTAGAAGAAGAGACTAGAAAGATTTTTAAGTTTTGTATGAGGTGTATAAATGTGCGATATATTGATATTTTTGTTTGTGTATGGAGTTTAGTATATAGTAGTTATACTTATTTAATTGGTACAGTTACTGTGTAGAGTACTGTTATGTTTGTAGGATGTGCGCATATTTGTGAAATATAGGTAAGTATATAGTAGTTATACTTGTTTCGTTGGTACAGTTACTGTGTAGATTACTGTTTTGTTTCTAGGATTTGCGCATTTTTGTGAAATATAGTTAAGTCTAGGTGTAGTGTATTTCTAGTTTACGTTGAGTATTTGTATAATTTTTGTGATAATTATATAAGCTTAGTTTTGGTTTTGTGTGTATTAGTGCATCATGGCGTACCTATTAAGGCAAAGAAAAGAAGTATTGGTAGAAATGGCGAAAGAATTGGGGGTCGAAGCCAATAATACTTTACCTAAGATAGAAATTAAGAATAGAATTTGTCGGAGTGAATACTATAATGAAGAATTAGCTGAATGTTTGATGGAGGGTTTTTTGGAAGAAAAACAGGAACGCGAACAAGAAAAACGGGAATGTGAACGTGTAAATAAGGAATGGGAACTTGAAAAAAAGGGGTTTGAGGTGCGTAAACTAATGAGGGAAAAAGAGTTAGAACGATTGAGAGCTGAACGCAGGAATATGTTACAAAAACGGGAGTTCAATCTAAAGGCAGAAGATAAAATCGAGAATTGTGCACAGGAGGGTTATTTGTCAGGAAATCGGTCCGTGGAAGTTAGTGAACCGATTAAAAAGTGTAGGCCGGTAATTAATCCGGAGGTTGATAAAGGTGAAAAAAACGCCATGCCTTGTGAAGGTAGATTTGAGATTTGTGACCCCCCGGTGAAACGCACGTGCGCTTTTCCCCTGTTCGAAGTGAGAGAGATAGGAAAAGAGAAGGATAAACTGTCTAGGCTTGAGAAAGGGAAAGAGGTCGATGTTTGTGGAATTAGTGATTGTGAATTGAAAGTGAGGTCAAGGGCAGTTAAGAAGAGTGTAACAGCTGTGACGACGTTTGGTCAGCCTGTAATAAATCATGAGGACATAGGAGTAAGTTCTCGAGAATTGATAGTAGATAAGGATTTGACTATCCCTGCAACATTGATTTGTGAAATTAAGAGGGAGGAAAAGGAGGCAAGACAACTCCAAGTTGTAAAGGGAGCTGGCCTAACAGTGGGTCATAAAAGTGTTCAAAGTCTTATAATGGCTAGTATAGGAGCGGGTCAGAGGAAAATTGAAAGAAATTTACACGTGCAATACAGTTGCTCGGAAAGTTGTGGGAGATGAATTAACCATGCGTTTGATTCCCCCCAATTCAAAGGAGATTGATAAGAATTGGTTAGGGACGGGTAAAATAACAAATAGAATTTCAGAATTTAATTATGAGATAGATTTACCCGGAAAAAGGGATCGCAGTGCAATTTACCGCGTAAATTTAGTAAAATTGTATCGTAGGAGGCCAGAATCAGTAAATTATTTTATAGATAATAGCTTGGAGAAATTAGAGAAAGATACAGAGATCCCCTATCTGGTAAAGCTATTTATGGAATTTGACTTTTTTTCAGGATATTTTGAGGGAAAGTCAATTGCACTTTAAATTACCGCCTGATAGAATTAACTATTTACGAATGGTTGTTGATAGAAATAAAGGAAGGTTTCCTCCAGATCCCGGGACGATTTCTTTAATGCAGAGGGATAACCAGTTAATTAGAGGAAAACCGTTTAAAATTAAAACTGTTTGGATATACCTGAGATTAATTAATACTCTAAGAGAGGAATTTGGGTATCTTAGGGATTTAAGTGTAATCGAGATTGGGCAGTTCAATCGTACACTGTCCGCTGTTAAGTTTAGAAAAGTGAACCGGTACCCGTGTATTAAGTATAGGCGTTTGAACCAGGTGACGCGAGCCGAGATTCATCCTTTGTTAAAAATGGAAGGTTTTGTAGAAAAGAATAGCGCGGCCTCGTGGGTCACGGTACTGGATTTGTGGAAGTGGTACTTTCGTCGTTCACTTATGCTGAGATATGAGAAGTATGCCGCATACGTAATGCCATTTGGCATTTACATGACTAAAAAAAGAGGTTTAAGATTGTATGTGCGTCTTCTTATGGATGTAAATTAACGACTCAGGTTTTGGAACGGTTACAGCAGTTTGCTCTACGTCGAACGGTCGATATAGACATCTTAGCGCAAATTTGGAAAAATCGTGTAAAGCAAATTGACTTTGTATTAGAAGGGTTGAAGAGTGTGAGGTCGGAATTCTTACCGACCGAAGGTAAATTAGAGCAGTGGGAAAGTTTCTTACGTTTACATAATAGAGATGTAGTGAGTTCATTTCGTGAGCTGAAGAGGTACGAGGTTAATTGCATTCTTAATGATAGTGCCATAATTTCCCCTTTAACCAACGTTGTAGTAGGAAAAATAACGAATTGGGAAATAACTTGTTGTGCCTTAACTTAAGGATAACTTAAATATTGTGAGAAGGTGTGCAAAGTGCGAAGATGGAAATTTATCTTTAAATTAATGTTGTTTAGCCCAAATAATTCCAAATATTTGAATGTACAGTTATTTTTTTATGCAATTTTAAAAATCATTTACTTTAAATAAAGAAAGTTACATGGAAATGTCATTGGATTAAGCAGACTGGAATAAGCAGTCATTAAAAAGTTTCCTATTAATTAATTTTACCTTTTTATTATTATTGTATTGTGTGTGATTGTGTGTATATGGTGGAGAAAAATTATATGTCACTGAAAATCTTTTGTGTCTCTTAGTAAAGTATAAGCGCATAGATGTTTAGTACAGTAGTTACGTGTGATTTAGTGTATTAATATTAGTAAAATGTTAGCATTTAACTTATTCACTTAAAACTCAAATTTTTTAAGATGAGATGTAGCATTAAATAAAGAATCCAAGATTAGAAATTTAAGTTTTTTATTGTAAAATGTGTGTAAAATTTTAGGGAATTTTGGATTTACTTATTATTATATTTTTGAGTGATTTTTTTATTGGATTGCTGTCCTGGTCAATCTCATTGACAAGACATTCTTTCTTTGAGTCAGTCTTAAGATCGGAACCAACCTTGAACCAGAGCAGTCCAGTGAAATGGACGTTTTTAGGGGGAAGGAGTTGTGACGTAGTCACAAGGGAGAAATCACCCCTATTCATGATGAACTCTACAGCTGGAGAGCACGTGGCTTTGGCGTTTTTGTGCTTTGTCGGACATCTGGACTATCGGCGCCGGTGTAACTGGTGACACTATGGGCTGGGCATCACTGTATTATTTTTCGTCCATAGGCAGTGATTGTCCTACTCAGAAGGCTGGCGCCTCGGCAGACGGCGGCGGGTAACTTCAAAAGAGGAAAAGGCGGCGAGGTGTTTCGAGAAACCAGATGTTGGCCAAGCCCTTGTCGCCGGAAACTTTTGAGAGGGATCCGAGCTTTTGTGATCCCTGCATCAATGATGGCCTAGTGAGACCGAGGTGCAGGGTGCAAAACTTTGCGGCCTGCCAATGAGGGTCGCTGAGGGGCGTGGAGTGGATACACCCATGGAATTTAAAAGGATCGACCCAGGGAAAGAGGGGATCGACCTCCGAGACGTAATCATGGGATCTAGGAAGAAAGCGCGAGGCTAGGGCCCGCGGTAGATCGATTTCCGAGATGAACGCCGAGATCGGCTCCTGAGACAGTATCCGTCGGACGAATAAAGAAACGCCGAGATAGACTCCCGAGATCGGCTCCTGAGACAGTATCCGACGGACGGACGAAGAAAGAAGCACGATCGACTCCCGAGATCGGCTTCTGAGACAGTATCCGGTGGAATCAGAAGGAAGCACGAGGCGAGTGCCCTCGGTAGATGAATTCGACGAGCTAATTTTCTTACTGAGTAACCTGAAGACCTGATGCCCGGATAAGAAGCGCGGAGGGGATACGGATGCAACCGGCTGGTTGAATAGAACGAACACCTGTAACTGATTTTTTTTCTCTTTCCAGTGATCTTCTGAATGTTGTACCTCAAATAAACAGTTGTTTAGATTACAATAAAAAGTATTTTTTAATAATTAGCTTAGCGTCCACCTGCAACCGAGTCCACGACGCCACAATAACAACTAGTACAAATCTCTTTGCTTTAAATATCTTATTTAGTTGTTCTTCAATTAGCTAAAAAAAAAAAACCCAGTTGTGATGGAGTTAGTTAAGTCTTGCATCTTTGAATGTCTTATTGGAAATTGTAGGCCTTCAAGCCCTTTCTCCCCTCCCCCCCAAAGAAGCTATATTGCTTTTTGAATAACACTACAATGAGAAAAATTGCTGTTACATGACTAACAACATAAGAAATGCAAGTTATAGAGGGGATCAAGAAATTTAAATGTTTTGTGATTCAACTTGATGGATCTATTGATGTTAATATTTATATTGTCTTTTTGCTTCGGGAGATGATAGTGACTTACAGAAAGATCTTATATGTTACCTTAACTGGATGGACAAAATTTACCAGAAAGATTTAATGATTTTATGTCTTATTTTTTATTTTTCTAGTACAACATGAATTAGTAGTTAAATATAATATGCAGAGCATATAAATACTGGTTGTAAATTACAAATGCATTAGTATCTCCTATGAGAGTTGCCTTCGAATAAAGGATACATCTATTTGAAAGAATTTTGTCGGTCCCAATCCCTTTAAATAAAGTTTTTGATGTATTAACCTCTTATAAAGGGACACTCTATTTATGGGAATCTGAAAAAGGTTTGAAAAATAAAATAAAGAAATAAATATAAATAATCTTACTTTGTAACCTTTAACGATTTCAAAGGTAAGTTTTTGTCCAATGAAAAATATTGCATACTGTTTTCAAATGCTTTCTTTTAAAAAAGTCGAATATGTGTATGGCATAATAAATTAATTAATGTTAAAAGAAGAAAGAAAGAGCTAGGAAAAATACAATACGAATTTTAATTTGTTTGGCGCCTCGTTTAAAGACAAAGGAAAGTATATGAAGAAACTATTGCACATTGTGTTAGTGCACCTTTTTCTTTTGATTTACATTAAAAATAAAAATGCTATATTTGTGGAAAACTGAATACTTTTGGAATAAGTATTGTTACGTGGATCGAGGTTCGAGGATTTTATGCAAAACAGTCGTAAATAACAAGGAAACTCTTAAAGAGCGATGAGTATTTATTGTCGAAAATCGATTCTTCAAAACACAGGATTCAGCAGCAAAATTCGCAGAATAAATATCAGAAGAATTTCACACCTTCAACAGCACTTAGACTCAATTATCAGTATGTAAAATACACGTATATATAAGCTTATTCACAAGCACAGCCGAGCTAATCACGATCAAGGCAAGTTTACGAATCGCTAGTCAAAACCAGACTCGCTACTCGCTGGTTGAAACCAGACTGACTGTTACGGCAAGTATCGCTCTATTTATAGCAGTGACCGAAACTTCGAGAAAGATGCGCTCGCGTCATAGATCGTGAAATTAGAGGATAAATCCACTAATTTCTAGAAGAATCCAGAGGGTCCCGAACTCGGCAAATTGGTCGCCAAAAATGATGCCAACTTGGCTCTATCGCCAGTATTTCGCCAAGTTCCCATTGAATCGTCATTATAACGTAAGGGACGACGTTGCTTGTGAATATTACAATTTTATCATGAAATAAATATAGCATAGAGTAATATAAATGCATTACACATCCAAATACAGATTATATACGCTATTTTATACAAAATTCGTAACAGTATTTAGCACATATAACAATTATTAATGACTTGAATAATATTTTGAACTGTTAATTGATTTCATTGTCTTAGCAAATTTGTAAGGCAGTCCAAGACATGTGCCGATAAGAAAAAAAGGTGATGAGATGACTGGACCACTTGCTACAGTACAGGGATTTCACATTCTGGATTGAATAAAAATTTCTATCAATCTTATTTATATAGTTCGAACTTTGGTCCGGAGAGGAAAAAAAAGTGTGCAATTTTGTACTTGTGTGTTATTTTCACATGTTATCTGGCATGGCTTCTTGAGGAAAAGATTAATATTAACACACACACACACAAAAAGTGGATGTAATTTATGTAACCGAAGTCAAAAAGCTTAGTTTAAGGATTTAAAGTAGAAATTTTGAACAAGTAGCAACCAAGTAAGACACATGTTAAAAAGGGGAGAAGGAAAGAAATACAATGAATTATTGTTTCAATTGAATATTCCAAGACTAAAATTTAGAGAAACTGAAGCATATATGAAATTAATTTATTAGTGTCCATTTGGTTTTGTTTTGTAAGAGTAAAACATATGCCTGTAAGTGGAGTATTATTGCAAGAAAAGGCACGAGAAGTTTTTCTTCAAGGCTGGGACTACAGGAATGCAAAGCATCAAATGGTTAGACAAATTTAATTACTCAAATAACATTTGTGGTGAATTATAGACTACACTCATTGCCAGAAAAATTTGCGCACCAAGAAATAATTGTGGGATCTTAACGAAACTTGGTACGAAGGTACATGTCGGGCAGATATGCAAATGATTAAAAATGCAGCGTGATTGCGTAATGCCACTAGAGGGCGTTGAACTTCGTTCTCCTTGGGGTATCAAACAAGTAAGCAGAGCTTGTTTGAGTGTACTTAATCTTTTGAAAAGGAAACGCTGAGGTAGACATGCTGTTACGCCGCCATCGAAGACAATATGAGCTGCTGTCAGAGATCGAAAGAGGAAGAATCATCGGGATGGAAGCTGGGTCGTCAGCTCGACGAGTAGCTCGTCAAGTAGGCCGTTCTGATTTGACTGTGAGGAGGTGTTGGGACTAGTGGACAGAAGAGAGACGTCATTTAACGGCGACCAGGATCAGGACGCTCTCGTCAGACCAGTCGACGAGAAGACCGTCACATCATAAGACACGCACGTGTAGAGCTAACTGTCTCATTTGCCACTGTCAAGACACAGGTAATACCTTCACTACGGGCCCCTGTGTTTTCCCGAACCATCACAAAGCGCCTGACTGAAAGACATCTTGTATCACGGCGCCCATTACGTGAGTGTACTTAATCTTTTGAAAAGGAAACGCTGAGCTGTAGACATGCCGTTACGCCGCCATCGAAGACAATATGAGCTGTCAGAATTCGAGAGAGAGGAAGAATCATGGGGATGATGAAAGCTGGGTGATCAGCTCGTCAAGTAGACCGCTCTGATTTGACTGTGAGGACAGAAGAGACGTCATTTACACGGCGACCAGGATTAGGACGCTCTCGACAGACCAGTCGTCGAGAAGACCGTCACATCATACGACATGCACGCGTAGAGCTAACTGCCTCATTTGCCGCTGTCAAGACACAGGCAGCACCTTCACTACAGGCCTCTGTGTCTTCCCGAGCCATCGCAAGACGCCTGGCTGAAGGACATCTGGTATCGCAGCGCCCATTACGTGTGCTGCCAATTACACCCACCCACCGACGCCTCCGTTTGGAGTGGCATCGCGCACAACGGGATTGGAATGCAAAGGTATGGTACCAGGTCGTCTTCAGCGACGAATCTAGATTCAGTTTGAGCAGCTATGCCAATCGTGTTCGTGTGTGGAGGCCCCGTGGTAACGCATGAAACCTGCCTTCGCTTTACAGCGACGCACAGTGGGAAGTTTTCCCGATCTGGCGCATGGAAATTATTTTATGGCTTTAAAGTCTTCATAATTATATCTAATGATTAAAAATTATTGTAATTAACTCGGGAGCAGGCGCACACTCGATACTAACGTTAATAGTCACGCAGGGTGATCGAGTCACCCCAATTCTTTTTTTTATAATTATTTTTACTGTACACGATAAAAATCGTGAATAACTTAATCAAGAGAATGTATACTTGCCTACTTTTAAGGATTTTAAAATTTTTCTTTGAAAATTTGAGAAAAAATATCAACTAAACAGAACCAAGAAATTTCAAATGTGCGTGATTTTAATAAAGGACACAAATCACTGACACTTTTCGCTAACATTATAGGAATGTTATTGGCAGGCAAAACTGTCATATGTTGTTTAAGTTATTGTAGTTTTATTGTTCTTTGATGATCGATAAATAGCGTGTTGTACTTTTTCTTGCATATGTCTTTTTGACAAAACGAAGAGTGTCTTGTGCTACACTTATGGCTTCATATTTTTCTTGATAGAATTATTTAGGTAGAATTTGAAAATTTTTCGTTCAACTCAAACGTTTCCTGTTAATCGATTTTCGTATATTTACTTTCGCTATGATGATTAATATGCTTTACTTCAGCAGGTTCTTCCCTTGCTTGATCATTTTCAACTTCCTTCAATACCTTTTTCTTTTTTTTAGTTTCCTCGTTTACTTTTATAAACCGTAATAAGTCGTACAAACAGCAATCAAAACTACTAAGTTGTTCAACAGGGGGAAAATGTAGCATGTTCATAGAAAATATCTTGGAACTTAGGTGGTCGTGCTGGGAACTCAGTCACACAAAACAAGTACCTTAAAACTGTAAAAAAAACGTTTGCCACGCCCCAAAAAGAAGGAAATATGTTACAAATACATTTTAGTTCCCATGAAGACTGTCTTATAGGAGGATACTGTCAAGGTCATTGGTAATAAACAGTTTTCCCAGAATTAACGACTTCGTGAGCCTGGGGTGACTCTGTGCCCCGCGCGCTTTCTCCTGGATTAAGTAATTTGGGTACTATTTCTATTTTCTACCAAGAAATAAGGCTATTAGGGGCTCAACAAATTTATGTCAAGTGTAAATTTGATAAAGAATAAATGACCGCTAAGTGGACCTAGTTCTTGAACAAAGGTCTGAGGATATTAACAGCAATGTGACATGTGGGAGAATATCTACAAAAAATAGGGTGGCAAGTTAAAGATCAAATGTTAACAGATTAAACAAATACAATCAAACAAAATTACGCATCTACAAGCATTAACATTATACATTTGCAATAAATGATAATAGGTATGATGAGGAGGAATAGGAAAGTAGTGAAGGGAGAGGAGCAACCTAGAGTGTGCGTGATTGTGTGGGTAGGGAGAGTTTAGTAGTATTTGAGCAGTAGAACTAGAGTTATTGCATGTTTCCGAGTCTCTAGCATTATATTCTCTAGACTTGTGTTGACGCGCCTTCTTACGGAGAGAAATAAGAAGGCGAAATAAGCAAAAATGCCAACGGCTAAATACTGAAATAAAATCATAACTTTGGAGGTTGCAGGAAGTAGCAGCTAAATTTGGTATTAAATTAAAGGTTCATATTTACTGTATGTGGCTTAAGTGTTACAATGATCAATCCGTGACAATCCCAAAAGTTCTAGTCCATTAAACACCAAAAAACGACATGCGTTTGTGGGAATTACGTATTGTGTTAAATGTAACGTTTTTACAATTTTGAATCAAATTTTAACCTGATTAGAGAGTTAAATAGAGAAATTATTTACCCATAACGTATTTTCAAAGAAAAATGCGAAAAGCTACAAAATCTTGTTCAGACGAAACGATAGAACTTCCGACTAGAAAATGAGACTCGTAGGTGTTCCTCTTAGACCCAACAAACCCGATCTAAACCGTCGACTGTTGGAGATTTTCAATCGCGTACTGAAAACAACTGATTACAACATGGTTAGGGAGCCTATGAGCACCATAAATTGTGGGTTGTCGTTAATTTTCGTGCAATTTCATTTTTGGGGTTTCCGTGCGCCAGATCGGGAAAACTGCCCACTGTGCGACGTACCGCTCCCACAGCTAGTGTGATGGTATGGAGTGCCATTGCGTACGATACACGGTTACCCTTAATATTGATTCATGGTACAATGACAGCCCATCGGTACGTCCATGACATCCTTCATCTACATGTGTTACCACTCATGGCAGCGCTCCCAAGAGCCATTTTTCAACAAGGCGATGCTCGGCCACACACAGCAAGAATGACACAAAGCTGCCACCACATTACCACCCTTCCCTGGCCTGCTCGATTCCCAGATTCGTTACCAATCGAGTATATCTGTTATCATATGGGACGGCAAGTTGGATGACAAGTTTGGTCGAACTAGAGGCGCGTATCGCATCGTGCATTTGCGCCAGAAGGGGTCCAACAGAGTACTAAAACTTCCGTTCATTTGTACTTTTTCCTGCAATAAATAACACTTTTTTCTTTGATTTTTAATCACTTGTATCAAAGTAGTACTGACATATGTAAAATTTCGTTTCATTTTGATGATTTTTTCTTGGTGCGCAAATTTTTATAGCAATTGAGTGTATTATAAAATTATTTGTGGAGAAGAAAAATCAGAAGGTATGCAATATGTAACAAATTGGATAAAAAAAAAAGCTAAATTCAATTTGTGAAGAACATGAGGTTAACATCTACAATGCAGATGAAACTGGATTATTGAATTTACCCTAATAAAATTCAAAGCTTCAAAGAAGAGACATACTATGATGGAAAAAAGCTCAATGGAACCTCTCTCACTGTGCTTCTTTGCTGTGATATGGAAGGAGAGCTTGAGCAACTGTTTGTAATTGAAAAAAAAAATCAAGATGCTTCAAACACACATCAATCCAAGAGCTTTATCAGTACCTTGGTATCTCAATAAAATGCCATGTATGATACAAAACCTAATATCAGAATGAATTATTGCTCCGGAAATATTGTCTAAAAAAATAGGAAAATTCTGCCATTTCTTGGTAATTTTCCTTCCCACTCACCAAATGTAAAACTGAAATAAATAAATCTCTATTTTTCTCACCTACTACAACATCAGTATAAGAGCTTTTGGAAGGTATAGTTAGAAGCTTCAAGATTTGTAACTGAAAACTGTTTTTACTGCATGTTCTTTGCCAAACTGGTTGTGGAAACGGATCAGCTTGTAAAATGTCACAATGTAAGGAATGCCATTCAGTGGATAACAATGGCTGTTAATTTCATACCCAAAAGTTGTGTTTAGCACTGTTTTAAGAAGGCAGATTTTTACTTTGGAGTGCCTTCAATGAAAATAATATTGATGAAAATGAATTGTTTGAACTTGTTAAAATCAATGACAATGCTGAAATGGAAAAATATTTAGAAATTTATGAAAACTTGGGTGCTCTGATATCATCAGTGGTAATGTAAATGTTTTATTTCACACACACGCACACACACACACACCTGTAATAAGTGATGTGAGCCTTAATAAAAATATCTTGGAAAATAGTGAGGAAGATGAAGAACCAAAAAAAAGTTGGTATGTAAGAAATAAAAATTCGTAATTGTTAATGTTTGTGAAGGACTTAAGAATATCAGTCTCTTTAATAATCCATATAAAAAAAAAGCCTACAATGCGAACTTTCAAACAAACTGATATAATGGATTAATTTCAATTTATTTCTGTAAGTGCAAAGCTATATATTGTCCATTTTGTACATTTTTGCAATCATTAAACTTTTTAAATTCAAAATTCATATTTTTTGTTAACATCAAATACAAATAAATATCCCTGTTATGTATTTATAAATAATTTATTTAAAACTTGACACAATCTGAATTCTTAATTCAGTTGGGCTTTTTAAGTTTGTATCCTATGAAGAAGGGATACCTACTGTATCTTTATTTAACTTTAAAAAAATTTCAAATGATAGTTTTTATGGAATATCCAAAAATCAAGAGTGATAAAAGTATTTATATTATTTGTCATTAAAAAGATGCCTTTGATAATAGCTGTTCTGTGGTTTTATCTCATGATATTTCTTATGTTATTTAAAAGAGATGGTTTTAGTATGTATATTGATAATCTTAAGGGAAGTGAAGAAAAAAAAAAGTAGAAGAATTCAAATGTATATGGAAGGGTATTAAAAGTTATTTAATGTTAAAAGGCTGCAACTATTTAACATACTATTAATATGTTGTGAAATAAATATTTATATCTATGTATCAGTTTATTTTTCCATTTTTTAGTCTTTGAGGAATCACATTAAAACATGTATTATTTTTCGTGCATGTTTTTTTCAGGTTCATATAATTTGGTTATTATCTTTGTTTTTTAGAATTTATAAGAAACGATGTCTCGGAAGAATGAAAAAACATATTGGGGATTTGGCCTTACAAGCAGGTTTACCTTTAGAAGCTTTGTCTCTCTATGTGACATCAATTGAGCATTTAAAATCTGGGCAGGATTGGCTTTGGCTTGCTGCTGCATATGAAGGACAGTGTTCTGCTTCTGTGATACTGCAATCTGAAGCTAAAGACATACCTTGGAAAGAACAGACTCCTGATCGTTTCAAAATTCCTGTGCCAAAAATTATGAAGACAAGTATGTAGTATTAATTATTTTTTTATTAAAAATCTTATGTTATGGTCCTTTGTGAATATCTAATTATGTAAATTTTTTATGTGCATTTTAATCAAATTAAAGTTTAAAAAAGGAATTTGAGGTACTTTTTCTATTATTAATGTATTTTAAAATATTTTGTTTTATTCTTTATATTAGATCATTCCCTGTTTTATACAACTTTAAACTAGATGCTTACAAATATTGTGGCATATATATTTACAGATCTTGCAAACACAATTCTGAAAAGTAAATAAAAAATAAGTTTATTTGGTAATATGAATGTTCTTTAAATCCCCTTTTATGAAACCTTCTTTTATTAGAACTTCTTTATTTCTAATATTGCCTAAAATATTCATGAAGACAATAAATAAGCTTTGGCAAATTTAAGAAAGGTATGTGTAATGTGAAATATTTTAAAGATTTGAAGGTATCTAACTTTTTCTACCTAATTACTTGATGAGGTAGAAAACAAGTAGGCATTTCTTACAGTTTTTATATCATTTTTGACAATTTAATTTTCCATGAAGTAAAACTTTTTTGAAAAAGCTACTGGATTTTCTGTGACTGAAGGAGAATCAATTCCAACTTTGATTTGGAAACTTCCCATTTATAAAATTGTGACAAAACATCAACATTCTCCCTGAAAAACTTCTTTCACCCATAAAAAACACATTTATTTTCTTCAGTTAATAGAAAACATTGTACCATATGCTTCAGTTAAAAATATCAGTAATGTATCCATCACAAGAAACGCTTTTTAGGTGGAGCGCATAAGATTTTTTTATTTTATAAATCAGTGTAATTTTTTTTAAGTGATAATCCCTTTTCTAGAGAAGTAATTTGTAATATTCTCAGAAACATGCATATTATATTTTTAAAATTAGGAACAAGAATCTTTTTATTAGAGTTATCTTTTTATGTTTTATTCAGTAATTATAAGGTATTGAATAAATATAAATGTCGTATGATCTATTATATTCAATAGGATTAGAAAAATTTGAAATATGATGACTCCTACTTCTTTTGAGGCCATTGAGTTTTCTTGTTTGTTACTTTTCTTGCTGAAGACTCAAATTTAATGAAGAATGGCTAAAATTTGATTATATTTTTAGTTATATTTTACAGTAGGAAGAAGTAAATTCTTTTCTGTAAAATACTTATATAATTCATGTTAAATTCATATGCAAATCTATTGGGGAAACAACTGTTTAATTTGAAATATTTTATAAATTTGCTTATTTTTTTATGAAAAGTTAAATGCCAATAGATTAACAAATTATTTCCTTTTAATACAAATTTCTTAATGTTCATTCTTATGTACATGTAATTATTTCTTATTTACACTCCTCAAAAGGGAAATTGAAACACCAAGAAATAATATATGAGGTGTCAATCAAACTTCAGGAGCGATAGATATGCAAATGATAAAAAAAAGACAAATAAAATCAGTATAAACCAATTTATTCAGTATCTAATAAGACCATCTCCTGCAGCTATACAGGCCTAAAACCGAAAAGGCAATCTATTAGTAAGTCCATTGATAGATGTCTAAGGTAACCTTTGTCAAGCCGCATCCACTGCTATGTGCAGATCATCCACAGTTTGCGATAGTGAACATCGGTTCATGTTATGTCCAATGAGATCTCACAGTTGTTCGATGGGATTCAAATCTGGAGAGTTTGCTGGCCAGGGAAGGTTTTCAAATCTGGTCAAGCTGTTATGAGTTCGCCGTGCAGCATGGGGTCTGGTATTATCTTGCTGGAATACCCTGTTGGGTGTGCCCTACAACAAGGGAAACTGCCGTCATTCCTTCTCAGACAGAAACGAGATTCATCTGCGAAGAATACCCGATGCCATTTGATGGTCCAAGTATGATGACATCATGCTATGTGTCTCACCCCGTGTTGAGCAGCCAATGGTAATCCTGTTGCTGGTACCCGGGCACATAACTGTACTTCATGCAATCTTTTGTTGTTGTTTTGGGTGGACACAGATCTACCTGCTCTGGAGACAAGTGGTTTCGAATGTCACATGTCGTGAGAAAAGGTCTCGAATAGTCAAGTGGCAAATCTGCCGGTCTGAGCTCTCTGACGTGCACCTGTGCGCACCACTTCCTCTTTGGCATGCACATAGACACATTGGATGAGTTGCTATTTTTGCCAACATGAGTTGCTATTTTTCGCAATGACAAACCTGTTTTGTGGAGTTCAATAATACGGTCACATTCCTTGGTCGTTAACTAATGGTATTGAGCTCGCCGATGTCTCAGAAGCGTTTTCTACACTTCTTCAAAATTCACAAATGCTACACAAAACCTCAGGTATTATTTATGAGAAGGGAAAGTTGCTGGCCTTTATAGCCCGAACATGAGTACCACGTGATCAGATACGTGCACAAATTTAATCATTTGTGTATCCATCTCACTACTATCGTTCCTGAAGTTAACATGACGCTGCGGGCATTATTTCTCGGTGTTGCTGTTTCACTTATGAGGAGCGTGTATATGGACACTAATTTTATACTGATTAAGAGAAAATTATTTCAGAGTGTTTGTATTATTGACAAATCTTAGAAATTGATAAACATTTTTTCCAAATAGTTTGGGTCAAATAGATCGTAGATACGAAATTGTATGCATTAAAATTGAATGTTTTATTAATTTTAGACTAAAAGCAATTGTTTTATTTATAAAAATTCTGATTATAGCTGGAAAACGTTCTGTAGTTGTTAAGTCGGCCTTAAAACATGTAAATTTTGCAGTGGATGAATGAATACATGGTGATCATTCATAATGGATGATCGATGTGAAGATGAGATGCATTTTCAGTTGCGGCATTAAAAACAAAACTTCTTGTATTGATCACATTTATTTCATTTTGGTATGAGAGTTATTTTGAGCACATGCTTTGCTCTAAGAGTAAAAATACGAGAGGGAATTATTCAACTTCCACATCTTTAAATGTCAGGAAAAACAAGGAAAAAGGTAATATAGAAAGTATAATGATGTGTCAAGTGAAGGGAAATATAAGTTGTTTTACAGAAATGACATTGTTTGGGGGAATATTTGAGTATCAGCAATCATAATATTCTATTGTTAGGAATCACCAATAAATCTATCAAAAGTTAAAGGTCTTATCTTTTTAATGAGGAATTACTAATAAATTTATAAAAATAATGTTTTTCAGTCTTTTAGAAAATGATGAAATGAGAAGCGTTTCGAAGTAGGGTTTTTGGATCTATGGATTAGATATTATGAATAAGGAAAATTCGAATTTTGAGTAAAGAATTTTTCGAATTTTTTAAAGTTATTACACGAACACATACTTTTATATTTATACATGTATATGTATAATGATTACTTCAATTCTCTCTTGAAAGGGATTTTCTTTAATTCATATTCTTTTAAGTTTATATGATTTTAAGTGTGTGTGCAACCTTAATTCTTAAAAAATGTGCCCATGTTGTCAAGTTTCTGTGATGCAATAGTGCATCAACCTCCAGATCTGACCAATTAGCGTGTTAAGATAAAAAATCATGAGATTAATGAAAATTTTTGAAATTTCTTTGTTGAAAATATAGGGAGAGTTGTTTGGATTCAGAAAGATCGTTTTTGACCGCCAAAGTTTTGCTCACATATTTCTGTTTTGTCGGTGCTGCCGTTTGTGTGAATACTTTCTTCTGTAACATGCCATCTCCGAAGAATGATTATAAACAAAAATAAATGGAATCTTGTGTTATTGAATACCTTTTTCTACAGCTGCATGCCCCTCAGGGGGCTCACCTTCTTTAGGTGAGTACGGGTGTCACAATCCCGAGGTGCCCTAGTGATATTTTCCTTTTCCCAAGGGGTTTACGGTCTTTGGTAAACACGGGTGTCACGAACCTGGGGTACTCTAGTGATCCTTCTCTATTTTTCACCCTCTTCCTTGTCATTCCATTCATCCTTTTTTTCCTTTTCCGTCTAGACCACAGGCATATGTTTCATAAGTATGCACGTTTAGATTACTGAATTTCTTTATTTTTGATAAGAATATATTATTAATTGTTATTAACAAAGTTTAGTTTACATTTTGTAATGCATTTATTTGGTTGCATTTTGATATTTAATTTTTATTTTATTTTAATATTCGTACTTTGTTTTACTAACACCATTGGGTTGCTAATCCACATGATTGCCTTTTTCGGCTTCCCGTATGGAGGAAAATGGTGTCCTGGGTATACCTTTGCGTTTCCTTTGGCCCACGCTTCACTGTAGAGGGGTGGCAGGAGTGAGCTCGCTCCTGTCAATCGGCTGGTGATACTTCTCTTCAGTGTCCCCAGATAGACATTGCTGTAGGGTTAGTGCTGCAGATAAGGGGTGGCGGGTTTACCCGTTGGATCCTCACCCTGATGCTGTAGTACTATTTTCTGGGTGTACTCCAGGTAAGTTCCGTGCCTGGTTTTTGCCAGATGACCGGCATACTGCCTCTATTGTTGGACTCCATGGTGGGTGGAGGCATGCCAGGATGAAGGTTTCTTCACGCATGTGGATTCAAATCAGCTGTGCCCTTGTAAAGGCCTTGTTTTACCCAGCATCAACATAGATACCATTGCCACTAACTCACGATTTTTAATATTGTCTCTCCCAAACCAAGAAATGTCTCAGAAGTCTCCATTTGCTATTCAGAAAGCTCTGAAAGGAATAGGTGGAGATCCGAAATCAGTTAAAAAGTTACGATCCGGAGATTTACTAATTGAAACAGTATCCGCTTTACAAGCAAAATCTTTCTTACTCGCCAAAACATTTTTAGATTGTCCATTATTATCAACCCCTCATAAATCACTGAATTCTTCCCAAGGTGTAATATCTGAACGGGACCTTCTGTGCGCTTCAGAAGCCAAAATTCTTGAAGGTCTTTCTGACCAGGGTGTTTCCCAGGTCAGAAGAATTACAATAAAAAAAGAATCTGCGTTATTTCCTACTAAGCATATTATTTTAACATTCAATAGCCTAAACTTCCAACTGAAATAAAATCAGGTTATTTAAACTGTAAGATCCATATCTATATACCATATCCTCTGCGCTGCTTTAAGTGCCAGAGGTTTGGTCATTCTCTAACATCCTGCCGCTGTCAATTGACGTGCTCTAGATGTGCATCTGTTGGGCATTCTTTTATGGATTGCACTCTAGAGCCAAAATGTGTTAATTGTTCACTATCCCATCCATCAGATTCCAAATTATGTACCAAGTGGAAAATAGAGAAACAAATACAGGAAATTAAAACTTATAAAAATATATCCTATATAGAAGCTCGCAAATCCATAGTACCTCAGTTATCCCAAACATATGCTCAAGCCGTTAAACTTCCAGCTATATCCACTACTACTCAAACCGATCCAAACATAACAAAAATAATCTGTCTACCTTTAAAATGTTTGAAACCTATAGCTTGTGCCAATCAGATTCAAAGTACAACCACAGCTCCTGTAATCTCCACATCATCCTCATCAACTCAAGTACAACTAATTCCTTCCTCATCTTCAAAAGAAGTTACAGTGCCAAAGCCTCAGCCACCTATTCCTATGCCTAATGCCATACTTTCCACCATTAGTAATATGTTTACACCTGTTGAATCATCTTCCTCAGTCATGTCTGCTTCCAACTCCGTTATTCAACCTCCTTCTGCAGAACTTGTAACAACCACCAGTACTGCATCTATTACCACTCCTACTGCCTCCACATCCAATACTTTACCCTCTACAATTACAACTCCTGTATCTCAGGCTTCAAGACCTCGGGGAAAAAAAGCGCCCTTCTAGAAACATAACTAACAATTCGAAACCAAAAATAGAAATAAAGGTGGCTTCACATAGACATAGAAAATTAGCACTAAAAGAATACACAACAGATGAGGAGGACATGATTGTTTATGACGTGGAGGGAAAGATGAATGTATTTCAAGGAATCCACCTCCAGATGCAGAGTATACCGGATCATACTCTTTAACTCCGACGAGATATAAGAGAGAAATAACTTTTTCTCAATATTACTTACTGAACTTGGTGGGGGAACCCCCACCAATCTTTGTTTGGTTGTCGATTTTTGCGGATTTGCTTTTATATTTATATATATGTATTAAGATTTTTTAGCCTGTTTGGATTTTAGGTAAAGATTTTTAGTGGTTTATACTTTTAATGTTTCAATAATTGTTTGGCGCAGTTTAACCGAAATTGGTTCTTGCGCCAATAACCCCAACACTCACTCGCTCACTCTACAGCTGCATCCAAAGTGATGTTCTTAATGTACTGTAAATTACTGAATGATTTATTGTGTTTCTTTAATGAGTAACAGGAAAACTTCTTTTTGTTCATGTGATTTATCAAATAAAGATGAGTTTGAAATATTTGGTTTGCATATCATTTTTTTAAAAAAAATTACTTTACTCTGAGAAGTTAATGTAACTTAACATTTGATGCCTCAATTTACACATTTTTTCTTTTTTAGATGCTTCACAAAGTAAAAGCCTTCCTCCTTACCTGATCCTGTGGAATACAAGAATTTGGGGAAAAGTATATTAAGCTTTGAAGAGATAGCTGAAAAATATCAAGAAGCTATTATGCATTATGAAAAGGTATGCAGCCTTTTCACTTTTATATGCAGCTTTTCATTTAATAGTATTTCTGAAAGGAGACTTTTTATAGAAGTATCGAACATTACAAGTTACATGTTTTACATTTATGTTACTTAGCATTGTTTCGTTTACTGTAAAATATTAAATAAATAGAATGTGAAATATTTTCAGATTAAGAAAGGTACATAAAAAGAACTTTCCTTCCCCAAGTATTATGGATTTAAAAATTGAAACATTTTTTTCCTTCCAGAAATATGTGGTTTTAGATTTTGTTAAATCATTTGCCATTTCTGGAGCTCATAAAGATCTACTCTCAAATCTTTTAAGGCTATTTTCGGTCAATGTTAAAGGATAGGAATCAAAGGGGAAACACATTTGCCGGCAGAAAAAGCTCCAATAATAATAAAAATTTCTATGGGTATAAAGAAAATTATTGTTTAGAGGATAGTGTTCTCTTTGAATTTTGATTTAAAAAAAATACGCAGTTTTCAGCATTATTGCAAAATGAAATTTGTTTTCTGTTAAAGTATAGGAAGTGAAAACGCAAAGCACATTTTAATAGAAAAAATTGACTTTTTCGAGTAGAATTAAATTGTATATAAGAAAGCATGCTTCCTTCTTTTGACAGGTGTAGCCAGAATTTTGTTCTATGTTTTTATTAATTAATTTTTAAAAAATTTTAAGTTCATTCTGAATTATTTTTGGCGTAGTTAGGACTTTCTCAAACAGATGGCACCACCACATTTTGTAAAACGAATTTATTCTTGGCTATGAATACTTCATTTTGGCGATATCTTTCTGAAATATAGTCGCCAGCTGAAATTATGGTAACTTGCAAATTGTGTCAAATAGTGGACAATAAAGAAGATTTATGATGTACAGAGATTTAACATCTCAAATCTGATGAACTTTCCCATTTAAGAATGTTTTAAATATTTTCTGCGTGTGTGCTTTAAAAAATTAATTTATATAAATAATTTATAATTGTTCTGCTTAGATTTTTTTTTGTGCCTGTTATTGAAGAAATGCATATAAAAATATTAAATTCTGTGAAGCAACTGAATGAAAAATTGAAAGTATACTTATTTTATACTTGATCGAAAGCTGTTAATTGACTAAAGAACACAAATTACTACTCCTTGAAGCTCACAGTTTAAAATTTTAATCTAATTATTGTAATGCAATTATTATTATTTTTAACTAACAAAAACAATTTTTTCCCAGCAAATAGATTTTATATTTGATGTACAATTTTGCCATTAAACCATTGGAACAATCATTAACCATATCTTGTTTTCTAATTAAATTAGCAGTAACTTATTTTTTCAATTAATTTTCTCCAATTCTAAGCCGCACCTCGAATTCTCAGCCCATTTTTGTGAAAAAAATTAAAAGTGTGTAAAATATGTTATCCATATATGATATATTTATGAAATAAAAAGTGGCCGCGGTAGCCTAGTGGTCAAGGTAACGGACTTGTGGCTGGCATTTCATGAGTTCGAGCCTAGTACCGCTTTGTAGGGAAGTGATGCATGAGTGAGTGAATGAATATTAATATCATACTGTTCAGCTACATGAATTGTTTTTTGGTGACAGACCTTGTTATTTTGAACCATGGTCAAGTGATGAGGACGACACCTGAGCTAGCTCTCCTTCTAACTACCACACCACACTAACAGGAAGATGTTTGAGCTGTCGACAAATTTAACGGGCATCGCTCTACACGGCGGGTCTTTAGTGGTACTGGGCTCAAACTCGTGACATGCCAGCCACGATCCAATACCTTGACTACGCCCCTACCGCGGCCACAAAGCGATGCATGTTAAATCTGTCGAGAGCTCAAACTTTCTCCCGTTGGTGTGGTAGGAGAAGTGGTGCCAGCTCAGGTGTTGTCCTCGTCATTTGACCATGATTCAAAATTACGAGGTCCATTGCCAAAAGCCCTCAAGTAGCTGATCAGTGCGATGTTAATATTCACTCACTCATTTTATGAAATAAAAAAAATAATAATAAAGATGAAGTAATAAGAAAAAAAAATAATTTATTTTACCAGTATTAAAAAAAATTTTTTTTTAAAAAAGAGAACCTGTAATTTTTTTCTATCTGACAGTAACTTGTTGAATTCCCCCCTCCGATGAATTTTTTCGACTTTGTTTCTAAGCTGCACCCGATTTTTAGAAGCATAAGCATCGGGGGGAAAAGTGCAGCTTAGATTCGAATAAATATGGCAATATCGTGATTTATAGTCTCTATATCTTAATTTTTTTTTTTATTATTAAAAATGACTGTCTGGCATTTTCTATGATTGAACATTTTCAATAACCTGTTTAGTTCTTGACTAAATTTTTAATACAATAGTCGCTGTGGTTCTTTGCGGAATACATTTTAAATGTATCAAATTTAGAATTAAAGTTAATTCAAAATATATCTATTTTAGTTAAATATATCATAAAATTTTTAAGTAGTAAATTTTTTATATTACTTTTTTATGAAAAAAAGAAATATGTGGGGCATTACCGTATGAATAGATATTTGTTGCTCAAAGGAGTTTTTCTTTTAGTACTACAGTTAAGATATTGATTTTTATTACTAGAGTTTATTTTTAAATTAGAAAATAAAGCATTTTTTCATAACAAGATAACCATCTGAATAAACTTCTAAAAACCCTAGTTTTTAAAAAATTAAAACTTAATTTTCTCAATATTTAAAAGGTGTTTTCATTTTTTAAATTATACATAATTTTTAGAAGACTTTTAAAATGAATGATTTATTTTATTAAAGATGGGAAAATATAACTGTAATAATTAATAATTTTTGCTTTTTTAATCTTGCAATTGCAAATCGAATTGCTCGATTTTCTATTGGTAAAAAGTTTTACATTCATTTTTTTCATTAATCATTTGCTCAGAAAAACTAAGAGCTATTTGTACCTTTTCTGGGGGAGGAGGGGGGGGAATGTTGAATCTATCCACTAGAAAACTTATGTCAATCTAATTATTACAAAGCTATTTTACCATAAATTATTGTTTTAAAACAATCTGTTACTCAGTTTAATTACTATGTGATAAATTACTTTGTTTAATTGCAGTTTTGTTGTCCTCAAAACCGTTTAACGTCCTTCCAAAGGCATCTCGTCATGTCATGTTGTCAATATGTCATAGGAAAACACTTGTTGGTCTGAAGTCTTTAGGAAAGAAGAGAAAAGTACATAAAAAGGGGGGAGGATAGGAAACTTTTATTGCTGTGTACTAAAACAGAAAAGAGAGAAAAAAGCTGTAGAGATGTGTGACGAAGGCCCCAGCTTTCAGTGATTTTTGAGGTCTTCTAATTGGATGGCGTTGAATAATCATTCCCACGGAAGTAAAATTTGTTGCTCGTCTCAGTCACTTTTGAAATTTAGAGTAGGAACCTTTACTTCTTAAAGGGCTTGTTTCAACTTAGCTACTTTTTTTAAAAAATATTTCTAAAAATGCCTTTGAAAAATAAGAGTAATAGAGCTCGAAACATCCTATGATAGGCAGTATTCAAGTCTTTGAACAATGCAGAAAGACAATATATGTCTAGTTGAAAAGAGAGGGGTTTGCTGATCAAAGATAGCCTTTGACCCCAGATTGGACATTCCCCTTCAGTATGAAGAAAAGCTTATGTGGTTAGAGCGGACAGTGGAAACACTGTCCTCTCTGGAAAGCTGGGTTGGTAGAGTGGATATTTTTGTATCTATTGTGTTGTTTCCCTAATCAGTCACGTCATCTGTTGTACACAGTTTCGACCCTTCATTATACCGTTACTTACTATTAATTTTTAAATATTTCTCTGAAACCTTTTATTTTTATTACACTTCGCTATATTTAAAACGCATTCGCACTATAATATCTTAACAATTTAATATAAATAAAAAATTGATCTATTCTTGTAATTCGATAATTGTGCAAAAACAGAAAACTTTGGTTAAAAAAAAAACACCTTATCACATGTGAAAGATATTTGTCACTTAAAATACCATTTTAAATTATATTTGTGATTTTAAAAGCATTTATTGACTTATTTATTTGCACCCTTTATCTATTCTAAGATGGGAGAGGGGCGATGTGTCTGCTCTAGCCTTTAAATATTATGTGTCCGCTCTAACCAAAATGTATGTGAAATGGATTGAAGTTTGTATAACTACAAGTATCTTTTATAATAAGCTCATTTCATCATTAAAATTTTAAATTTTATTTGTACTCTGTTTGTAGTGCTATTTGTAAATCTGTCGAGAGCCTAAATTCCCTCCCATTGGTGTGATGTGGTAGGAGAGGGAATACTAGCTCAGATGTCGTCCTAATCACTTGACCATGGTTCAAAATTATGAGGTCCATCGCCAAAAGCCCTAGTGCGATGTTAATGTTTACTCACTCACTCATTTTATGAAATAAAAAAAAATAAAGGTGAATTAATAAGAAGTCAGTGATTAATTTATTTTACCTGTATTAGAAACTTTTAAGAATAAACGAGAACCTGTAATTTTCTGCCCGACAGTATCTTGTTCAATTTTTCTATCTGATGAGTTTTTCCATCTTTGATTCTAAGCTGCACCCAATTTTTAGTAGCATTAACATTGGAATAAAAAGGTGCGGCTTATATAGATTCGAATAAATATGGCAATATCGCGATTTTAAGGCCTGTGCTTTTTTCTATTCAAAATTGCTGTCTGTAATGCCAATTTAAGCTCATTTCAATCTCTGGGAGCAGAAGATCCATAGGCTCCCTTGGCACTGGAGAAGCAAAATTTATAACTAGAAAACCTGGTTAATTCCAGCCTATCCTGGCCCTTCCTGGCCAAGGGAGCCCGCCCCAAGTGCCCAGTGTATAAACCGACACTGACTGTCTGTATTTTCTATCATTGAACATTTTCAATTCCCTGGTCAAGTCTGACTAAATTTTTAATATATTAGATGCTGTGGTTTCTTTGCACAGTACATTTTGCACATATCTAATTCAAAATTAAAGTTAATTCGGAATATATCCATTTTAGTTAAATATGTAATAAAATATTAAAAATTTTTTTTTAGTACTATAGTTAAAATATTGATTTGGTCTAGTTTATTTTTAAATTAGAAAATAAAGCATTCACAAAATGATAATCCACTGAATAAACTTTTAATACCTGCTTTTAAAAAATTTAATTTTCTAAATATATAAACGGTGTTTTCATTAGTTCATGACAAACATTGGTCCAAAGTCTCTAGGAAAGAAGAGAAAGGTACAAAAAAGGAGAGGGGGGGGGAAGAGTAGGAAACTTTTATTGCTCTGGTAATAAAACAGAAAAGAATGGAAAAAACTGCAGAATGTGAGGAGGGGAGGGAGTCTCTGCTTTTGGTGATACTTGAAAAGTCTTCTGATGGGGTTTTGCATAGGACAGGGGTGGCCAACCCAAACAACCTTGTGGGTCACTTCAGAAAAACATTACAATTTAGCGGGCTGCATATAAAAATATATATCTCTATGGTAGATTTGGATTCATTGCAAGCATTTTTTGGAGTAAAAATTTAAAACAGAACAAATTATTATTATTTTCATTATTTTTATATGTATACAAACATAGATAATATAATAATGATAATGCAATGGATCAAATAATATTGTTTAAATTTATTTGATTTGTGAGATATTTGTTTCTCAACTCTTTTTCACTGAGTTTTTGCAAATGGATCTCAATGCATATATTTATACATGAAAATTGATGTTGCAGGTTTTCGTCCTATAAGTTTGAGTGCAATTTCCTGTTTGATAAATTTCATTTTCAAGGGAAACAAGTAATATAAAAAAATATTTTAAGTCAATTCCTACTTTGAATGGATGAATGGAAAGTATGTTATTAATGATTGAAAATTTGAACAAGATATTTAGGGAGAGAGTGAACTAATAGAACAAAAGGAAAAAAAGGCATGATTTGTCTGAATTGTTGTAACAATGCACACCCGGTTTGGCTAGTTTGGCTGGAAAACCATTTTTTTATGCTTTTGTCATTGTTTTAGCAGTTACATTGTTACAATAGTGGAGACAAATCTAAGTTGGTGTCAGAAACTGGTAATTAATTAAATTAATTAAATGGTAATTAATGAATTAATAATTGAAAAAACTGTATTAACATCAAGTGTCATCCACTACATAAAACAAAACTATTATTTTGTTTCCAAATATGCATAAAAATTAAATAATCTTATGGTTATCTAACAGGAAATGTTAAATTTATGTTATTGTGTACTAAAATCAATAATTGTATGTGATTTTAAAACTTGTATTTTAATCTATATGTATATGCAGCATAAAATATACCATGTCTATTATTATACACTTTTATCAATGTTAATATATTTCAGAATTTGTACTGAGAAACGACAGAGAAAACTGTTACATATAATTATTAAAAAACATATTATTTGCGTATTTGTTTGAAAAATATTTAATTATATTTTGTAGATAAGAATTTGTCTAAGAAGAAAATTGGGACAATTTTTTTGATGATTTTCTATGTGGACTCGAAATGTTTTTCTTATGAGGAATATTTTTTTACTTAGAGAAATAGAACCAAAAAAGCGCAGAGAGCAGAGTGCATACAATTTTCTCTTTTGAAACAATTAAATCTCTCCAGCAATGACATTCAATAATTTACAAAATAGCTGTAAATTTATCTTTGGAGTTATCTTTCCAATTTTTTTTTGAAATTTCATTAATTGTCCATAATTCTGGAGATCTTTGTCAATTAAGATCCTTTACAAATTTATCAACTTCCATCCTCTGGAAAATTGACACATTTGTTGAGTAGTGCAAAGTGCCACTGAGAATTGTCCCGCTTGTGGCACACGTGAAATAGGTTGCCAACCCTTTTTCTATCGCATAAAAGTAAATTTGTATCATATTGTTTATTTAATACAGCATATTAAAACGTGGAATTTAATTTTTCATTGCTTTAAATCCACCTATTCTTCCTTTTAAAATAATTTATTCAGAAAAAATTAAACAGTTTCATTCTCTACATCATTTATCTAGAGAATTGATCTTCAAACTGTGTTCCACAGAACCTTGGGGTTCCACGAGTCACAAAAAAAACCCTACAAATGTGTTTGCAAAATGGATTGACATTCTCATGGAATTGGTATAACCACAATTATCTAAAGATGATCTCTACATTAAAATTAAAAATTTTATTTATACATAACTCTGTTGTGAAAAATTTCTTAAACTTTTATTGTAATATATAAATCAATTTAAAACTTTTTTGTCTAGTAGATTGTGAATATACTATTCTTTGCTATCCCAAGTTCCACGAAGCAATTTTATACTAGTTAGCACAATGTTTTGAAACCTTTTACATTTGTGGAAAAAAAACCCACCTATAATGAAGAAGATGGAACAATTTATCGACACATCAACAGATTTAATGCTAAAATTTAAATTTAAGCTAGAACACCAAAATTTTAGGTTGCCAATTTTGCAAATTATGCAGAATTTCTCACACAGCTATGAATGTTTTAATGCCATTTACAAAAATGTATTAAGTGAAAAAAATTTTAAACACAAGTGGCTAAAAAACAAAATATAAAAACGAATTAAACGCTGAGTATGAAATACTACTGCACATAATTTCCAAAGGCTGATAGTTTAGTTTGTGTAAAAATTGTGAACACATATTTCATTTACTAAATATAATGCCTTCCTAGGTGACATTTGGATCACAAATTAATATTATCAATGAATAAATAACATTAAAATTGCATCATAAAAAATTTTAATAAAATTTTTAAAATTGTCTTCACAAATAATATCAAATTCATGTTTATGTATGTACTTTAAACATTATTTTAAGATATATTCTTCTAAGTGTGGAATGGGATTCCCTGAAAACAAGCGCCGAATTACTCATTAGGTGGAGTAGGCAATTGCCTATGAGCCCCACGCTTTTTAGGGGCCCCAAAAATAAAGAAAACCAAGTATTTAGCTATTTTTATCTGCAAAAATTAGTTTTTACTACGGATTCTAATAAATAATTATTGTTTAGTTACATATTTTTTAATTTCCTGATAATTTGTTATTTTATTTAAGCAATGAAATATATTGCTAAAATGTTGTGTAATAAAATTATTATGCTATAGGGTGACGAGAATTTGACTGCCCAGGGGTCTCCATATCATTTTATCCAACACTGTCGAGAACATCTTGCAGTTCTAAGGGTTCGATGAGTCAAAAAAGTTTGACCTCTGATCTTTGTCTAGAAATTAGAACTCTTCCCATGGACAAGATTCACTGCTGTTTTAACCCCCGCCCCAGTCCTTAGCGAGATTTCTCTTTCGCTGAGGGGAGAATTTTATTGAAAGGAGTACCCGAGCTAGAAATTTATTGCCCCTCTTGGGAATCTTCTGAAAAATATTTGTGCCCAAAATTTCGCAATGGTCAATGCCATCTAGATGTCATGTAAGGTGTTAAACTAATGACAGGTCTTCACCTTAAGTTTTCATTGCCATTCATTTTATAAAACTTCTGTTGAATGATTTTTGATAAGCGAGTTTTTCATGAAATAGATTTTATGGTATTTTAAATGTAATATTTCTTAAGAATAAAAATTGAATTTTCATTGTCTTAATTATTTGCATTTATTAGTTTTTAGGAGTTCATAGTAATTAACTTCATAAGAAATTTTGACACTGAAGTAACTTGATTATATGTACTACCCCATACTAATTCTAAAATTAATCTGAAATGATTGCTTCAATACCTTTAAAGTTATATTGGTTTAAAAATTCTGCTACACAAGCTAAGTGCCACTTTTGTTACTTTAGAACTGACATTATATAAAAGCTGTGTTTTCAGCTATAAGAGGTGGTGTAAATATGCCACTACAAATGATTTAAATAAAGCTTTCATAATCACATGAAGTACCCTGATCTGTTTTATTTTCAGCAATACTTAAACTATTCATGTTTGAAATATTCTAGTAATTGTTAGATATGAAATAGGTAACACTCATTTTTCATTTTGATATATTTTATTTTTGAAAGAAATGAAATATTTTAGAATATTTTTACTTGTTTTTACAGTATCAAGGAGCAGCTATAGTGGAATTAGAGTGTAGTATGAAAGCTGCTCGAGTTTTCATTGCTTTTAACGTAAGTTTTTTGCAAAAGGTTATTTTTTGTATTTACTTGTTATAAAATTTCTTATCTCATGCATGTCAATTTCAAATTTCACTTCAGGAGGAATATGCATCAACTCATTTGCAATATTTATCCTTGATTGCTATCAACTATTAATGTCTTTGCTTTTGTTTCTATTAAATTTCTTAAATCATTTTCTCTTTGAATTTTAAACTCATATTTTTCTAAACAAGCTATAAATAGTTATAAACATTAAACTTCAGGATTTACGAAAACTATTAAATTCTATTCATGATTTTTTTCTTTCTTTTAAATTTGTCTTGGTTTTCAAATTCTGTATGATGGCAGTTTTTTAAACTTTTACTTTAATCTCAGTTTATATTTTTAAAAAAATGTTTCATTTTATCATATTAAAAATTTCATTTTATGTTATTATTTTGTTGCTTTTTTTTTATCTCTGATATAATTCTATTAATTTTTTATGCTTAGAAAAAAGTAGAAGCAGCTAAGGTTTTGCAGAACGTTGTTTTCACTTCTGTTGTTCAAACTGATGATCAAAAAGTAAGATTTTTTTCTTTGATGAGAAATCATTTTTCATGAATATATGTTTTATTATTCAATAAAAATTAAATCTCTGAAATTTCAGAAAAAATGATGCAGTTCAAATTTTATGTATTGTAATTATGAATTATGTCCTTGTTGATATTTCCTTAGAGAAAAAATCAGTTTAGTATGAAGCATTTAATGTCTATTGTAAATAATCATAAATAATTAAGCTAAAGAGGTTTTTAGGTATTCCTTGAAAAAGGGAAATGTGCAAGATATATACTAGAAAATTTTTGAAGTGCTGGCAAAATTTATTATATAAATATTATCTTATTTCTCCTGCAATATTGGTATTTATTCTTCCTATTTCTCTTTTCCTCAAAAATCTTTGCAGATTGCATTATTTGAATGTTATTTATACAGATGGAGGACAAAATAATACAAACACCTGAGAAAAAATGGAAAATCTTTATTAATAGGGAGCTGGACCACCCGTTGACTGAAGTGCAGATTTAATGAGACGTGGGATAGATACATAAAGGTCATGGGCAATATTTAAAGGAATGTTAAGCCATTTCTCCTGCAGAATGGTCTCTAATTCCAAAACACTGGATTGAGGTGGAAATTGGGAACGAAGTTTGGACTCCAAATACTCCCATAATAGTTCAGTAATATTCAAGTCTTGAGACTGAGGGGACCAGGCAAGATGTTTAACTTCATCGCCATGCTCTTCTAAACACGCTTGAACACACCTGGCAGTTTGGATAGGAGTGCTATGGTCTTGAAAAAGCGGTCGCTCTTCAGGGAATACGGTTTGAAAGGATGGACATGATTCCCTAGAATGCTTAGATAGTGATTAAAATTTGATTTTTCCATGCAGAATAACAAGTGGTGTAAGACCACACCAAGATATTGCTGCCTATACCATTATGGAGCCAACCCCATGCTTCACAGTCACAAGAGGCATTCAGGATTAGACGCTTCTCTGGGCATTCTCCCGATATAAACGAGTCCGGTCGTCTGATATAGGGTAAATAAGGATTCATCTGACCATATTACGTGTTGCCATTGCTGTGGGGACTAGTCTTTGTGATCCCTGCACCATTGGTGTCGCTGGAAAGCATTAGTTGCTGTCATCAAGGGTTTGCGAATTGCCACTCTGCCATAAATCTTCATGACATGAAGTTCCTTTTTGACAATTTTTGTTGAAACGGGGTCCAGGAGATGACTGTTCATTTCGAATGTTATCTCCGATAATGATTGCTCGTGCTTTCGGGCTACTATGCGCTTCAAGATCCGTCTATCCCTATCAGCAAGCTTTGACTTTTGGCTACTGTTGTGCTTTGAAGACGTTGTATTACCCTCTTTCAAGTACGCTTTCATATACGCTTTCATAACGGTTGATGTCGTACTTCTTGCAAACCTCCGAAAGGTTTGCTGCTTCCGTAACTGATTTTCCACTTAAACGCGCTCCAACAATCCTTCCTTTTTGGAACTCTGACAGGTCTGACATTTCAACTTATAACAGACTGTTCTATAGACACATTCAATGCAGATAACTGCTCTTGAGAGACTGATACCTTCCTCTTCACTTTCACTAGGTGGCAGACTTCTGTTGTTGGTGGCGGGGCTGTGTGAAGTTAATCATACTTTTTTCACAGATGTTTGTATTATTTTGTCCTTCATCTGTATATGAGTTTTGTTGCAATTTTTGTCTCCCCTTTTGTACTTGAATAATAATTATGTAAGGGCCCTGAATTACATTGATTTTAAATGATGGATGTTTCACTTCTGAAACAATTTTTGGTATAATTTTAGATGGATATACATCGTGGAATTCTTTGGTGTTTAAGAATTTGCTTTTTTTGCTGTAAATAAAAAAATCTTTAAAAAAAGCTAGCTCACTGATCAAATATAGTATAATTTGCATGTATTTCTGGAATATATGCACTGCTGACCACAGAAAATGCAATGTCCCATAGGAAACATGCAATCCATGTGAAATTTACACCATGCGTTAATGGTGATGAAATATGCAAACCAATAGCATTATAGCGCAGATGCACATCACGATGGCCGGATTCGAGTTTGGAGATACTGTGGTGAAAGGCTGCTGAACTTTTGCATTATGCATTGCCTCACTGGTCCTGGACCCGATATCATGGTTGGGGGTGTTATTGGATATAACTGCCGCACCCTTCTTGTACACATTCCCGATACACTGAATATCCAGCGCTACATCTCTGATATATTAAAGCCCGTGGTCCTCCCATACATTCAGTTCTTGCCATCAGCCATGTTCTAATAGAATAATACGGAACCACACGTGACACTCAATGCTCAAGAGTTCTTCTTTACCCATCAGATTGAATTCCTTCCATGGCATGCTTTTTCTCCCGATCTGTTGCCAATCAATGTGTGGTCAATGCTTGTGCAACGAATGGCTCGGGATACACCACCCGCTACTACACCAGATCAACTTTGGCCATATGTGGAAGCCACATGGACTGCTGTACCCCAAGAATACACTCAAAGCCTCTTTGATTCTATGCTGAGGCATGTGGCAGTGGTTATAGCCAATAATAGCGGCTACACTAACTACTGATTTTGTCATCATCCTCATATTACAAGAAACTGTAATTTTAATCATTTGATCTTTTACAACACGTTATCTGCTAAATAAATTTGGCTGTGATATCTCTGATCCTTCTTGGTGTTGCATTTTGTGTAGTCAGCAGTGTATAATGGATTTTAGCAAAACAGATCAAAGCAATAGAATAGTTGGCAGAGGGAACATGCTATGTAAGATATAGTTTTCAAAATAATGAGACACCCTCCCAGTTTTTAATATTTTTATCACAACTGGACAAAGCATAACTGTTAATAGTTCTAAGGCCTCTAAATTATGGTGTTAATGGATAAATTAACAATTAAAATTAGTGATTGAAAAACTAATCTTGGAGAAGTTGGTTAATTAATTCTTGTATATTGATGTGAATAACTAGTCATATTTTTGAAGAGTTTCTAGACTTAGCTGTGGTGATTATTTCATTTGATGTCATTATCTTCATGAAGGAATTGATCAAGTAGCCAAATGCAGAAAAAAAAAGTGCTCTACACCAATAAAATGTGTTGACATGTCATTAAATGTATTACTTACACACTTAAAAACTGCACAGTATTTTCATTTTGGAAAGAAAAGTACCTTTGGATAAATCATTTATTTGTCAGTTTTTAAATAACCTTTTAAAAGTTTTTTTTCACCATTATATCTTTAACACCTGTGTAATCTTGTAAAATAAGTCAATTTGGATAACAGTGTGGAAAAACCTTCTGCTTTATTTATAGAACAATTGTTATGCATATGCAGTTGACAAGGGGCTTTTTAGTTGGACATTGCTTGGTAATTGAAAAGGAAGTAGTGAGTTTAACATGGAAATTGATAAAAAAAAAACCAGCATTAACAGAAGTGGGAGTAAAATTTTGAAATTGTGCTACAATTACTTGCTTACTCTTCCACCAATAAGCAGGAGGATAGACCTGGCATTCTAATCATCGGTTCATTTTGTAACCAAAATAAGATTGAGGCTAAGGATGTCTTTATAAGTTCACTGTTTTCTACATTCATAAATGCTGAAAAAAATTCCAATTGCTCTGGTGAGCTGTGGTATAGCTCTCAATATTGGATAATAGTCATGGTTATTACAGGATTAAGAAATAAATTTGTATTGATTTTTGTTGTTTTGGTCTTTTTTTTTTGCACCTGTGTACTGTGTCTTATTACATTATCTCCCAAGCTCACAAATCTTTTGGTTTGATCTAATATTTATTTCACTGTCTGTAACTATGTGTTATGTAGCATCTTATGCAAGCTTTATGTTCTGTCAACTTCATAAGTGTCTGTATAAATTCTCTTGTTATACAGCCAGAGAAGGATCTCTGGTATTTTTCTTAAGCATAAATTGAAGGATAAAACCAAATATGTTTATGAAGAGATGTTTATTCTAAAAAATAGTTTGTATTTTTGCATACTTTGTATGGATTGTCAGTGAATTTTTGTCTCCAAAACTGAATTTTAAACTGGTTTTCCGGTTGTAGTGAAAGTGAAAATTGAAAAACTAGTTTTTGAGTTATATTAAAAATATATAAGCTACAACTGATTAGAATAAATTATACACGAATTAAAATAGTTAGTAGTTCAGAATGTTTCAATTGTGAATTGTGAATTTTTTTTTACATATCCTATTTTTCATCTTAAAAGCTTAAATTTTGTACAGTTCTGATTTTAAGTTTGAGTTATTTGGGTTTATAAAATATGGGTCTTCTAATGAAGTGTACAGATTAAAATGGGTGTCTGAAACATTTGGCAGGAAAACTTTACAACTCGATACTTTATAAGCTTTTTGTACCAGATGATGTAAGCTATTCGATTCTAAAATCAAACAAAAAGTAATACACTGCTGTTTGTAAAAAATGCAACACCATGAAGGAATCATCAGAATGAAATGAAATGAATTTTGCTGCAAATATCAATTATAGGATATTACGTAAAATAGTAAAGTTTCAGAGCCACCGCGCATGCGTGGCATGCGCATCTCCCTCTGAACTGTTACTGTAAGCGTATGAATAGAGGGCTGTAGCTGGACGTTGAAAATAGTTAAGGATTATTTGTTAGTGGCGAACGTTTAGTGAGACTTAAGTATGCCTCCACGATGAAATAAGGAGAAATTCCAACTTATGGAGTTTGAACGGGGGAGGATTATCGGCTTTCCAGAAGGAGGATTTTCCTATCATGCAATAGGAGCCTGTGTGCCGTGGAACAGTTTCACAGGGATGCGAGTTTGGAAGCAGTGAACCGACGAGCACCGAACAACTCGGAAAAGCTGTCGGTGGATAACGGAAGGGGACGTCAACATTGACGATCGGCACCTGCTCCACATGGCAGTTAACAACGGTACAGCTTCCTCCAGGCAGCATGTTGGTCTACTGCTACAGGTGTATTAATGTCGGCTTTGTCAATTCGTCAACGTCTACTGCACCGTGCCTTATACAGGGTCACCTCACGGTAAACCATCGATGGCTGCATCTGCAATGGGCTCGTGAGTTCAGAGCCTGGCAAGCTGATTGACACCAAGTTGTCTTTTAAGATGAATCATGCTTCAATTTGTGGGACCATGATGGCCGCATTCGTGTTAGATGCTATGCCGGTGAACGCTGCCTTCCAGAGTGCATTATCAAGCCACATAGTGGCCTAACACCCAGAGGTATGGTTTTGGGTGCGATTTCGTATCATGGATGATCCAATTTACTACGAATTGAGGGTAATCTCAATAGCAACAGGTACGTCCGTGAAGTTCCACAGCTCGAAGTCGTTCCCTTCCTTTAATGTATCCTTGGAGCTAACTTTCAGCAAGATAATGCAAGCCCACATGTTGCAAAGACTGTTCAAGACTTCTGTTCAGCCCAACACATGCAGCTTCTTCCTTGGCCTGCTTATTCATTGGATATGTTGCCTATTGAGTATGTGTGGAATTTGGTTGGTCGGCGTCTCGCTCGTTATCCGTGTCCTGCAGCTGCAAAAGACTAACTTTTGCTGCGTATACAAGCAATATGGAATTCTCTTCCACAAACAGACATTCAAAATCTATTTGACTCCATGCCACGTCGTATGGCAGCACTTATTGCAGGGCGTGGTGGCTGCACCAAATACTGATTTCAGATCCTTAATATTGTTTTTTTGCTTTGTAAAATTTCGTCATTTATTTGTACTAATACAAGTCGTTTGTGCATTAAATTTCATTTAATTCTGAGAATTCCTTCATGGTGTTGCATTTTTTACTAACAGTAGTTTATTTATATATAAAATTTGAAGTATGTAAAATTTTTTTATTATAATATTGCATTTCTTATCTCATGAACATCTAAATTTTACATCTCCGGGGATTCCTCCATACATCTCAAAAATATTCAATTTTGAAACTCTGAATTAAAAATGATTTCAGTGCTTTTTTTAACAAAAGTTGTTTGATTTGCTCATCATTAACAGTAATCTAAATCTAATGTGACATGATTTTTATATATTGTGTTTGCATATTTTAAAACTGACACATTTTTAAATATGTTACTTGAGCATTAGGTGCATCACAAGTAAGATTTGTAGTAATATAGTAGTGCTGTGTTGTCGAAACAGTGGCTTATTAAGAAAACTTTATTTCTTGTTTTATTTTGCTTCAGGTAGTTCGTTTTAATGCTTTGGCTCAAGTTTTTACAAATATGGGATTTCACAGAAAAGCATCTTTTTTCAAGAGAATGGCTGCCAAGTCATGTGTTGCCCATGCAAATCCAAATCCAAATTGGTTAAAGGTAATTTTAATTGGGAAATGTAGCTTTTTATATTTTTAATTATTTTTAAAGTTATTTAAATTAAATAAATCTTTTTAGTGTTATTATCTGATGCTTGAATCTTTACCTGGCTTTTCTCTTCCACTGGATGTTGAAGAATATCCTTCAGGTACATTTTAATTTATATCTCATAGCACTTTAATATGTACAATTATATGAAGATTACTGCTTTAATCATTCTTTAAGAAGTTTTAGTGTAATATGTTTCTCTTATATCAATGGTCGGTCGCATTAGCAGAATTATCATGGTCTTGAACTTGCAGTCGACATTGTAGAGACATGGGTTTGAGTACCCGAGCTACTGAAGACTCTCTGTAAAAGGGGAAGAATCATCTTAAATCTGTTGAGACTCACATCTCCACAAGTTGGCTGGGGAGGGAAATTTTGAAAGTAGGGTACCAGCTCAGGTTTAACTAAGATTCAAAATTATGAGGTTAATTTTCTGTTAAGAGTAAATCTCTAGATGATGATGTCAGGTCAATCAGGGTATCAAATATAAGTATCAATGATTTGAAGACAATTACTAGAACCAATTCCATTTTACTATGTCTATAGTTTGCAGAAGTGTTTAAAGTAAGTGAAAAACAATATGGGAAAGCATTGACACAAAATAGGAAAGGAGTGGAAATTATAAGTAATAATGAACCAGAATTCAAGAGAGGTGTCATTCTTTGAAAATAAAAATAAAATTTTACAAAATATGAATTTTTACTTTAGTTTTTGTCGTGAAAGGGTTGCTCAATTTGAGGGTAAAACTTTAAATTACTAAAAATCTTTTATGCAAAATTTCACAAAGGAATTTTTTTCTCAGTTCAACAATGGTAGTTAACTGATATCTGAACAGGTGTTTTTTTTTTAACTGTTCATTTAATTGCTTAGATTTCAGTTTCATTTGTTTTCTTAATTCTCAAGAAGAATCAACTGATTTTATGTATGCAATATTGTTTAACACTTAATTTTATTATATTTGATTCCAAGTTGTCAGAAAATGTTAATCTCTAAAAAGATATAGAAATCATCACATTTGCTCATAATTTTTTTTCCATTTTCTTTTATTTTGCAGCACCACCTTTTTTTCTTGTGTCATTACCCTCTATTTTTAAGTATGGGAAGATTCTGTTAATGAGCCATAATGTTATTATCTTTATCATTTCCCCACCATCATCTTTTATATATAAATTTGCTTCCTTTATAAGAACTATATTCATGTAGCATGGATTTTTTAAATGATTTTTTTTTACCATGCGAACTAAAATGCAGATAGTTCAAATAAAAAAGTGCAAGATATGACATCTTCTTGTGGGGTGATTCCTGTTTCTGGAATTGATTCATCAGTATTTTCCTAGTGTATGCTGTTATTATCAATTTCTCTAGGATTTGCCCATTTTCAAGATGGATTTGATAAGATATGTGAGAGATAATGATAAGGAGGGGGGGGGCAGTATGCCATTCCATGGTCCTCTTATCCCATCCCAAGTTGAGAGGTTTCTATCCCAACCAAGTAGAACTTTTCATTTAATTTTTTTTCAGCATATGCTTGTGTATAGTTTTTTCATTTGCTTTAATAGTATTGCAGGAAATTTGAAATAACTACCACTTGAGTGGGAGTGTCTAAATTTGTGAAATCTGGGGACAGCTGGAGGCATCTGCTCATTATATCTCAAATGCTCTGTTGGAACCATCTAGGTATCTATCAAGTCTGAAAAATGGTAATTTCACTTGCAATCAGTAAAAATGATTTCCCGTTGCAAGAGAAGCCCAGTGGCCGCTGTAGTCTGGTGGTCTAAGTCACAGACTCGTGGCCAGCGTGTCATAATTTCGAGCCTAGTGCCGGTGAATACCTGCCATGTAGAGAAGCTCATGCATGTTAAATCTGTTAGGGGCTCAAACATCTTCCTGTTGGTGTGGTGTGGAAGTTAGGAGAGGTGGGTGTCAGCTCAAGTGTCGCCACTTAACCATAGTTCAAAGTTACGAGGGCCGTCGCCAATAGTCCTTTTTTTTGTTTTATAGTGTGATGTTAATATGACTCACTCACTCAAAAGAGAAGCCCAAGTTGGCTATGAAAGGAAGGGCTACACATGACTACGAAAAATTTAGTCGGCATGACACAAATGACAACCACAAAAAGATTCAGCTATCAAATGATATAACATCTCAGTACTTTTACTCTGTGATTCAGATGTGTGAAAGATAGTAGTTTGATTATTGTTCCCTCATTGTCCGGATCGTCTTATGATATATCTAGCTCTGATGTTGCTGAAGACTTACTATGTAGAAGGGCTGTTGTATGTTAAATCTTTCGTGCGAGGCCCTAAAAATCCTCCCGTTGACTTGGGGTGCCAGCTCAAAGTGCCCACGTCGCTTGACCGCGATTCAAAATTGTGAGGTCTATTACCAATTGCCTTAGTGTAGCTTAAAAATGCGAAATGCGTTTAGTTTTTATTGGGACTTATATCATCAAAAGCAATTATACTATTGAGATTTCGGGTGTGATTAACTTGATATAATTGAAAATGTCTTTGTCAATTTGTAGAGGTGACTTGTAGTCTGCAGAATGGGTGCCTTGAGCATAGACTTGTTCTCTTTGAATTCTCTATCAGTGGTTCCACAGTGCAGCAGGTTCTCAAAACGCTTCCAACTACTCTGTTGGGAAAATCTATTTATCGTATTTTTTTATTGCTTTGCTAACTTTGCCTAGTTGAAGAAACCTCACTAACTAAACCTATGCTAATTAGGATTGCATATATCAAGGTTTTGGTGGAAAAATGGAAATGTTAAAATTTTAATTGTGAGGAGAGGTTTTTGTGATTGTGAAGTTTATTATTGACTTATTAATTATTTGTTTATTTGAATTATAATTGACGAGTTAAATTGAAAATTGTAAAACTTTGTGAGGCTGGTGTTTGGACTTGTTGTAGAGTTGGAATCTATGTGGCTGTAAGAATCATCTTTTAAAAGTTAACTAATTTTTTTATTATTATTGATTGAGATTCAAGATTACTATCGTGGGAGGGGGGGGGGCTCCTATCGAAAATTTACGATTACGGTGTGATTCGATTAACCATTAAGATTTGATTCGATTAAATAAAAGTTGTTGAGTTATGAAATGATTCTTGATTTTTCCCCCATGTCAAAACGAATTTCTTTTCGTTTGAATCATTTTCTCTGAGTCTGTATCAGTTGCCATTTGTGGTCGCAGGTGTCATTAATAACCAGTCATTGAATGGCTGTGTTAAACCAGCTCCAATGTCAATGATTTAACTCCTCTACTTCTCTTAGCCTAATTGGAGATTTTCTCTCAAGTAGTTACATATCCTTATATTCGTATACGAGGCATTAATGCAGTTGAATTGGGTTAACGAAATAAAAGTGAATGAAAGTTGTGCCCTGGAGTTTAATTTCCTACCTCTGTCGCGATGCTTTGGATTTTTAGCTATTGATACATCGACCCTCAAAATTCAATCATTTACATATTTCAAAGAAAAGAATCTGCATAAGTTCTGAAATTTAACTGAAAAAGTTCATATGGATAAGTTTGTACTGTGCCAGTTGCATATACACATATTTAATTTAGCAACTGTATCTTAAAGTGCTCTATCTTGCAAATATTTTTTATAGCATTATGAAAAGATATAGTTTGCCTTCACAATGCATCTGAAATTTTTTGGATCTGCATTAGACATTCTAAGTTACATGAGAAAAATTCGATGATTGATATATAAATTGAGTGTTTTTGGAATTGTTTTACTGAAATTAATGTACATTTACCTGCGGTTTTGCATGTAGCACTAAACTTATCCTAACTTTTAACACTAAACTATTCTAACCCCTAACACTGAACTATCCAGAACATTCAAGTAATCGCTTTTAAGGCTTTCAATGTTTGATCTCTTCCAAAGCAATTCATAGATACATTCAGGTAAGTAGATATTTATAGATAAATAGTATTATATTACAAGAAGTATCATTGTAGCCCAGTCATCTTAGGGTTTCGCTGGGGAATGATGGATAATAAGCTGAAAACTCGTATATACCTTTATTTTGGCATTCTAAAAGTTGTCTCAAAAGTCTCATAAAATCTCGTGTCCGCGTCTTAAGATATTCAAGGTCAAAGGTCAAAAAATTCGTTTTTTTGCAAATATCTCGTTTCCTATGGCTTTAATGTTATTTACATTTATTATAAATATTGTAGAGAATAAAATTTTCTATAACTTTAATTGAAACATTTTTTTATACTTCAAACCGTTTTTGAGATAGAGGGCGCTGAATGCTCAGCGCTTAGTTATCTACAGCAGAATGCAAGGTCGACCGTTAGTCACATGATATAATACGCTGTATATAGTCTATTAACCTTAAAAATATACATAGTTATGAACATTTGGCTTTTTTATTAATTATTATTTCACATTTAGTAATAGATTTCATTAAACAAGTATATGTTTCTTTTATAACTAACTTTTGAACTACACTGTTCGTGTAGTTCAAATGTTGTTGACAGAAATGCTTAAAGTATTTTTTAATTATATTCTATTATTATGTATACTAGTTACATTTAAAGTAAAAAAAAAATAAAGTAAGTAATTTTTAATTATATTTTTACTTAAAAATGTCATTTTATACAATTATTACAATCGAAATTCGAATGTAAAGAAGTTTTACAAAAATTTCAATTATAAGACGAACATGAATGTTAATTTTTTACCTCTTATTTTTCATTGTCTTTCGATCACTCAAAAATTTGAAATTCATTCACATTATTTTTGCTGTCAAGGATATTTTTCTCCAAATCTTGAAGGATATCGGAATCAAAAGTACAATCTTCATCGAGATCACTCTCATATCGTGAAGCATTGAAGCAAGCTTGCCTATTACACTGGCCACAGACTGAAGAATATTGCAACCCCGATTTCCTACATCCACCAGAGTGAACCACAACCATTTTTGCAGTTGCAAAATATGGTATTGAGTAATTCACCTGGAGCAGGCGGTAATATTGTCGTAATCGGTTCCAAGAATTCATTCCGCAGAATCCAGCCCCATTCCTGGGGTTCTAAATCATTCCCTAGCCAAGTTTGAACTTGATAATATACACGGCTAATGTGTTGCTGAACCGCTGCACTTGTTGGTGGAAGATTGGATAACTGCACGGGTTTGTTGACTTGATGAATTGAGTATATATCGTAGATTATCAATACTGTTCTCAGATTTTGGAGCATTGTATATCTCCAACAAGACTCGTAATCCATTTTCATGTAATGATTGTACAGGACAGTTTTCTTCTTGGAATACTTGAGCTAGTTGATCCAAGTTCGGAAGATTCTCTAATATTCAAATGAAAGTTTTCCCTCCTTTTTAAAAAAATGCAGATGTTGTATCACAGCCACTAAATGCGTGCAGAAACAAAATGTGCTTTTTACAATGAGGATATTTATCAAAACTTTTGGAAGAGTATATTTGAGTTTTAACATTACCTTTGCCAACTTTTTTAAAGAACACTTCTTTTTGATGCGCTTGAGTACGTCCAATTAAAATGACGAGCAAATCAATATCTTCTCTTACTATGACGGCAGTCCTGTGATGTTCCGATTCTCTTCAATAGCTGTTTCTACGATAAGAATATCTGCATCATTTCTGGCCTGTTTTGTCGTGATATCAACAAATTCTAATTTCCCAATCAACATGTAAATAAAATTTCGTTTCATTACATCGATTCGACAAAAATTTCTCTTGGCTAATTGATACTATCATTGTTTCGTCGAAACAAACATCATTCGATTTTGATAAAGTAGCAGTACTTCTTAGCTGTTCCATTGCTTGTATGTTTTTGCTATAGTCTGAGTATCCATCAAATACAACTACAATTTCAGAACTATAATGTTTTTGTAAATATTTTACGTATTTATCTAAAATATTGAAAAAGTATCGTCTTTACTCCATACTGCGCGATGCAGAAGAAACCCACCATCGATAATGTATGTTACATTATTTTCATCGAAGTCGAAATCGACAAAAGTCATATTGTCATATAATGTCGCTTTCGTTGTTTTTCACATGCCATAATTATCAAATAAAGGAGATGGATATGCACTTAGTTCATATTGAAGATATTCTTGAACATAACATTCAAACTGTTTGCTTTCAATTATCCTTTAGAAGAGTAGCAATAAATCAATTGAAACTCTACAACCGTTAATTTTGACATATTTGTTGACAATCGAAAGCGATAAAACCTTATTGGATCGTTTTAACTTTATTTCATTAAATTTTAAACCAGTTATTTTTATCATTGATTCTAATCCGATTTCATAGGCTTTGTGCCAATTAATTTGATCATTTCCAACCATTACAGAAGCTAAAGATACCAGTTGTTGAGTATTAAGAAAGGGATTATGAAGTGTAAACAATTCAACCAGTTTACTTACATCAGTATTATCTCTTTTGAATCCTTAGCATTAACGTACTGTTCAGTAGAGTTTAAAGAAATGGTATAATACTTCACCATCTCCTCGCAAATTGTATTTGTAGCGTACATATAGCAAACGCCAATTTACATAAAATACTTTCTTGCCTACTTCGACAGTGAGATACTACCCCTTCTGTCTTCATAGATTTCATTAGACTTTGTTCGATAACCATATCTGTCCATGTACCAGAATTAAATTTCTCTGTTCGTTTCACGGTGAAGAATCCATTTTTAAAGTTCTTAAAAGCCTGTCCATTCATTGTATTTTACAAATCGATCATAACTTGAAGATGTAAATGTGCAGACGTTGCATACAAAAAATGACCACTAGCATGAAAATACAGCAGCATTCTTTGTACAGCATTAAGATATTCTTTGAAAAGTCCCAGTCTTTCAGCGCGAATGAAGAAGTCAAATGCTATTGATACGATTTCGAAATATTGTTTCCATAATTGTGCTGTAGGACATCGAGCTTTTAATTCATTCAGTTTATTCTGAAATGGATCAATAAATAAGTTTGAGTTACCTACACACTCTTCAACACCTTCATAGGAAACATTTCGGCAATTGATTTGTTCAGTTAACTCCATTTTACACACAATCTTCAATCTTCCATGTCCCCGAAAATCATCATTGATAATTCAAGTCGTAATAATGTATGACCTCTGATACTTCTTGAATAAGCGTGACCATTCGACATTTTATCGACTGAATTTTTTAGCATAGATTTTACCTAGAGCTTCTTTAAGTCCATTTCCGTCCATTATATATTCTATGAATCCAAGAAAGGACATGAGCATATGAAAACCTCCTAATTTAACAACTATCTTACAAAATTCTGAGTTAGCATCTGATGCAGCAACTATTTCACGAGCTTTAGAGTAGAGAGTTTGATCAAAAGTAATTAAACACGTTTTTTGCCATGTAACTTGGCAATATTTGCAGCACAATGTAAAGTAGTATAAATTTTGTCTACGTTACTGGCAGGAGGGTCAATAAAAGGAAGAAACATAACCTGAGAAGTAGAAAAATCCTTATTATATTTAGTGAGCTGTTCGAGAAAACCATTCCACCAGGAAATTAGGAAATATTCTTCGAAAAGATAAGGGTTATTAAAAAATATACTTGATTAACGAAAACTATTAACAAATGTTATGTAATAATTAATAAAAAATGCCACATATTTGTAACTATATATTTTTAAGGTTTATAGACTTTATACGGCGTGTTATATCATGTTACTAACGGTTGACCTTGTGTTATGCTGTAGATAGCTAAGCGTTGCACGTGCAGCACCCTCTATCTCAAAAAATGATTTGATGTACAAAAAAATGTTTCAATTAAAGTTATAGAAAACTTTATTCTCTATAATATTTATAATAAATTTTAATAGCATTGAAGCCGTAGGAAACGAGATTTTTGCAAAAAAACGAGTTTCTTGACCTTTGACCTTGAATATCTTAAGACGCGGACATGAGATTTTATGAGACTTTTTAGACAACATTTAGAGTGACAAAATAAAGGTCTGTACAAATTTTCAGCTTATTATCTCTCATTCCGCAGTTGACCCTTTTTTTTTGACTAAGATGACTGGGCTGTTGAGCAAATTTAAGAAAAGCAAGCATTTTGAATTTTTTCGATCAAAAAACTGTCAGATTTCTCTGGTAGGTATAGTAAGTAAATATTTTTTGCATAGAGGTTCATTATTAAATTTACTCTTAGGATAGTTGATAATTTGGAGAAATTTAGATTCATCTCAGTTAGATTTAGCCGACAACCCAAACGAACAATTGGTGAAAGTTGCAACTGTGAAAAATATATAATTATGTATTTTTTTTCTGTGTGGGACAACTGTGATAGTAACTATTTCATTATTTGTGAATGGCATCTAACTTTCTGTTGAAGAATGTTCGAATGTTATAAAAAATGTTAGAATAAAGTTTTGGTGATCTTGCTAAGATTGTTTTCTCCTTAAATTCATTAGCTACTGAAGTTATTATGAGTTTTTCTTAATACTACTACTTTTAAAAGTGAAAAGAAAGTGTTTAAGCATCTGTATTATCATTTTGGAAAGCTCGTAAAACTAATTTGGGTTTTCTCTTTGGAAGTTTTAACAGCAACCGTTGTTTTTTAGCTAAGTTATAACAAGGTGTAGTACATTAAATGTAGTAGAGGATTTAGGATACTGTACATGTTTTTAAAAACTCCAAAAACTGAATTGTATGCGATTCAGCTTCATCTAGAGTTACATATAATTTTAAAGGCACATTTTTCGGTTGAAAATGTTAATTTTGGAGCACTTTCATAAATACTTTATAATTACTCCTTTCTGACTATTGTACTTATTTGAATTTAAGCCGCCTTTAATTCTAAGCGGCATCCCAAATCCTCAGTACGTTTTTGTGAAAAAATTAAAAATAGTGCAAAAAGGTTCATTGATATATTCAATATTTAAAAAAATTTAAAATTATTACAAATAAAAAGTGAATAATTAGTTTTTTACTCGTATTAAAAACTTGAGAGTTTTTCTATATGAAAAGTTTGGAAACTCAATTTTCCCCATCCAACGAAGGATAGAGGTATCTGAGATCCAGAATTACGAATTATTCATCTGTAATAGCTGACATGCAGCTTCAAAATGTGTCATTGATAATTAATCAATCTAATCAATTTAAATCTATGATTGGATATTTAAAAAGTAAAATGTCATAGATATTCACACACACATATGCGTCTTTTATGATGAACAACCAAACTTTACTTTCTCTTTATTTACAAATATTTTATTTTAAATCATTGTTAGACATTTTTTCGCATTTAAGTTAATATATCTAATTGGGTCTTGCACCATTATCTCCCAATTTCTTTAATCTATTTCCATGGCTTTGTTATATTCATCGTAATTGTGCATTTCACCAACGTATTCAAATTTGCATTTTATCAATTACTATATATGGGATGATATGAAGCTGTTTTTTTTTTGTCAATAGAAACCAGAGAGGATGATTTCTGAATGTTCTATTTCTCAAATTCTTTTGTTTAACAAACTAGATTTTGCTGTGGTAGACGAGAGGTCAAGGTCATGAACTCGTTGATTTGTGGTGAGTTAGAGTCCTGGTACCACCAAAGACCAGTCTTTTAGAGGAGTTGATGAACATTAAATCTGTCTTGGTTCATGGGGGTTTAAGTGGAAGTTTAGGGAGAAGTGTCGTTCTTGTGTGATTTGCCCGAGGTTCAGAATTACGAGATCCATTGTCAGTAGCCCTCGCATTACTTTCGAGTGCATTGTTAATAAATAAACGAATCAAATCAACAAAAGGTTGAAATATCACAAATAAATTGTGTGCCTTACACATTAAACATTTTCACTACAATATTCATCACTACACGCTTGTGGGAAAATGAATACTGTATTCTTTCGAGATTGTTTTAAAGGATTCTCTGAAAATTATGGATTTTATAGAATCAAGGGAATTAAATTCAAGAATATTTGCTTTATTATGTGAAGAAATATGCAATGAGAGACTATAAAATCCTTTTTTTACAATTGGAATTCAGATGATTATCGAAAGGAAAATTCTTGAGCCGATTTTTTTTAGTTAAAAGAGGAAATCAGAGATTCTTTTTAAACGAACAAAGTCACATGACTACGCTCCGAAATTATGGGATGAAATATAGTTGCAATGCTTGTCCTACTTGGCAGATATGTTTTCCATTCTAAATGAAGTAAACATATCACCAAGGAGTGATTGTACGTATAAAAATTAAAGAAAGAATATTAATGCATTGATTTTAAAGCTTACTGGCATGGTCATTGCATGCCAAGTAGAATTACATGCAATGTTTTACAAAACTAAACTGTTTGCTGATGGAAGAGGGGAGAGAAGTAAAGTAAAGTAGAAAGGGGAAGACCCTTTTAAATTTAAATAAATAAGCAAAAGGAGACAACTAATCAATATAAAAATAGAATCGACGTTAAAATCTAAATATACACTGAGTGGCCAAATTATTTTGACTACTTGGCACTTATACTTGATGTAACTTGACCATAACTTGACGTTGTTGCTACTAAAAGACTAGATAAAAGTGAATGCAATAATTGGGAAGCATCGATTACACTATGTTGGTTGCTAATGAATGGAGAGAGGGTACGGGATTTGAACGCTAAATGAATGTAGGTGCTCAAAGCATCGGAACCAGTATCAGCAAAAGGGCAGCACTTATGAGGTGTTTGAGAGCAGCAATCATTAATACTCTCAGGGAGTGGATTACTAAGTAGAAAACCAAGTCTGAACATCAGATTTGCAGTCCGTTCTCGTTCAGAAAGAATTGCAGAAGGTGTCCAGTCTAACAGAAGAGCAACAGAACATTCAATTGCGGGAGATCTTCATCAACGAGAAAGTGCAAACGTCTCTGAATGAATTATTCACCGCATGTTACACCATATTAGACTATAGTAGCCAACAACCTATTCAAAAGCCTCTCTATTGTGAGCTTTGAACATGAGCAGATGTCGCCACTTCATAAAGGAGCACTAGGGTTCGAAAATAGATGCACTAGGGTTCGAAAATAGATGACTGGATTGTCAGATGTTAAACCAGTTGAGAGTCTATGGGATGAGATTACATGGAGCATCAGGCAAATGAATCCAATACTATCCAATTTGAAGGCAATGGAAAGTGCAATTAATCGGATATGGTTTCAGACTCCATATACCACCTACCAATACCTCAGAATCCGTGGCAAGAAGAATCCATGCAGTATTAAGAACAAAATGTGGTGCAGTATTGCTTAATAATAATTTGGTCATTTAGTGTAAAGTAAGAACAGCTCTTTTGGTTGCAAATTTTCATGTAGAATGCAGAGCAGCTTTTCACACATAGCTATATGCCATCCAGAACAACATATTTAAGTGAAAATTTTTCCTTAACCTATGTTGTAACAAAAACAAAATATAGAAACTAAGTGCAATAATAACTTCAGTAGAGCTAGGCTACGACAATTTATACAATAATTATAATAAAAAAAAAGGAAAGAAAGAAATTATTAGCACATTCCAGTAACTAATTACAATGAAAGGGTAGGTGACACCTGGAATATTAATTAAGTCAAATCTTCATCTTTCAGCAGTAAAAACAATGAGGGGATATCTGAGTATTTTCGCAAGATATGGAACCTACATTCTTTAGGTTCTGTTCAACATTTGGAACATTAAGTAGAAGACTTGAATTATCAATCGCGCATTCCAATCACTTGCCACCCCTCCATCCATAACTCATTTCTGAAACTTGCCTGTAAATTATCGAGATCTTTATAATCTTTTAAGTAGAATTTAATTTTGGACACTATCAAAACAAATAATTTATGTGTAAGTGTGGAGCATGCTGTCAGTTTTTTCTGCACTTTGGACCTATTTATCAACATCAATTAGTCTTCCTAGGTGCCCTTTTCTTTTTGTTGTAATATGTTTTGCTGTACATAACTTTATTAAAAGTCGATTAAAACTAATATTTTGCTGTTAATGGGTATTGTCTCGTCATTGTATTCATTTATATCTTCATAATACTGCCTGATTGCATTACACTTTGCAAATTCATTTCTATGAATTACTTTAATTATTAGGAGTGCTATAAGTTTTTGGTAGTAGTAAAACCACTCTAAATTTCAGATGTGGTATATATCTCTATTTTTTTCATCATAGTGGTACATCAATAATGGAGTAGAGTTAAACCAGAATGATGTTTGTAGATTGAATGGTTGTGGAGAAATTGTTTTATAAGATTATGAAAATTCTTTCTTTTAATGAAATTGTTCAGATAAATGTGACAAATTTTGACTAAGTATGGCAATTAGATCAAAATATTAATACTAATTTATATAATTAATACAAAAATATTTTATCTGAAAACTCTTCTAGTTTAAACCAATGGAAACGATTCTGTCTGAGAAAATGATAAGATGTGTGTATATATAATCAGTCATTATGAAAATAAAATTCATGTATGTTAGTTATGGTTTTCAATTATTGTTTTAAACCGTAGACCTTTTTTTATGAGAGTTGTGTGGCCTTCATGGAAGCTAAATCTTACATTGATATTCTCCTACTTAGATAACGATAATTTGAAAAGTTATAGAATTAAATAGAGAATGATATAAATGTAAGTTTCAGAGGTCACTGGTGGTGATAAACAATTGTATATTTCAAATAATGTCGTTTTATATTTTTTGTGTAAAATAGCTACACTACTGGACATGTTATCTGATCTCTACACAAAAACTATTTTTCCCTCCATCTGTGTTTGTAAAAATAACGTGATGTCATTTGTGTGTCAAACTTGTTCCGTGCTTGTAGTCATACAATTGTAATAGTTATACAAATTTTGCAGTGTAATTTTTTCCTTATGGCATCCTTTATCAATGCCTAATTAAAGGCCTTCAATGTCAAAACGATACACACAATTCAGATTATTACAATTATTTTTTTTTAATCTAGAAAATGTTAAGGTTGTGAAATGCATAAAATTGTTTATTCTTTGTATTCAATGTTTCTACTTTTTTCTTTTTGAAATAAAGTATTTATTTTTTGATTAGTTTATTCATTATTAATATATTTGTTAAAATTTTATTATTTAAATATGTTGTAGATAATACTCTAGGCTGGCCTCGTATCCAGTATCAACTGTTATATGATATTGGGAATGTATCCTTAATGCTGAACTATCAAGCAATAGCTGTGCGGTATGAGTTTTATCTGTTCTCTTTTTGAGTTTTTATTCTCAAGTATTATTGCATTTTATCTACAATAAATATGTTACTGTGAAAAATTATTTTATTTAAGCAATAATTATTATGAAAAATTAAGTACATCAAATTACCACTTGTTAACAATTGTTCCAAAAGTTGTTTATAAACTTCAATTTTTTGTATGGTAAATAGAAACTTTCATGCTTTTCGTGTACATAAATTGGAACTTTTTATGTAATTGAATATGAATCAGAATTTTTAAATGGGGGCCAAGAATATCATTATGAATAAATGTAGATGTACTATTGTATTTAGTTTTCATTGGAATGACAGAATTGACACACTCATACACTTACACAAAAAGAAGTGGTAACTAAATAACTTCTACAATTATAGCTATTAAACAAAGTGGATATAGAGATAACAACTCAAAGAGAATTGAACTATAAAGCTTATTGATTAATTTATTGACTTTGTTAATTTCTAATGAAAATTTTTTCATTATGAGTTCTGTTTTTTTCCATGTAACATTTCCTGTAGTGAAATTAATGTAAATTTCACAAATTTCATAGAATTCTTTTTAAGTATTTTCTGTAGGGGTATAAGAAATTTGTTCCCTTATAAATGTCTCAATAATATAAAATTTTCTTCACAGTGCTTTTTGAAAACATATGCACCAATCAATAAATAATTATTTTTCAATTTGTAAAATATCAAAAAACTGAGTAATTTATTTCTATTAAAATTACAAATTGTTAAATATATAGTTACAAAAAAGGTACATAGCACTATTTTGCAAACATAGTAATATTTTTAGGTGTTTTATAGATTTCTTATGTCACACTCCTAAAATCACCTTTTCCCATGCAATAACCTACCTTAGAATACATTAAAAAATGAAACCACAATCACAAAACAAGGTCAAAACTGTATACTTTTAAATGCAGGCTATTTAAACCATTTTCTACTTATTTCTCCATTTAAAACGATTCTTTAACAGGAAAATTCTTTTTAAAAAATTAATTTTCTTTATTCATAATTTTTTACTTTTTACCCCTTAATATTGGTGTTAATTTTGTCTTACCATGAGATGAAAATTTCCAAATTTATTAAGGGGGAGGGGGTCAATCTTTTTTTTTTTTGACAACTGTTCACATTTCTCCTAATTTCAAAGCTACCTCAAGAAAAGATTATTAAAACCAGTTTCATTTAAAGTGAGTAACATTATAATTTGAATAGTGTGAATGCATATTATAATTTGAAAAAGAAAGAATATGTAAGAGTTATAATCATAATAGAAAGGAAAGGTTAAAGGTGATCTGTTTAAACTGATTGCTTTTCAGAATCAGTAAAAAAAATATATTTTGACTGTGTTTGGTTTTAGTTTAATTGATTATCTTAACCTTTTACACGCCAATGTTCCAATATTGGAACATCAATTTTGAAATTTTCTGAAAAATTCAATTTTATTCATATTGTTCCATAAAAATTATTTTGAAAACAAAAAATATGGATTTATTTTTTGAAATTGAAGTACTGTTCCTAAAGTAAATAGTATCTCTGAGAAAAAATTCTAAATTATGCATTTTTTTCTACTTTTGATCGAGCAAAATTCAAAATTTCATATAAAATTTAAAAGATATTTTTATTATTTGGTAAAAGTAATTAAAAATAATCATTTTAACTATAGACTGCAAGATATCATAACAAATATCGTTATTTTTTTACTATCAGTTTTGAAATTTCTATGTTCCAAAAATGGAACATTGGTGTGTAAAGGTATACTTTTTCACACAATGCAGTTATTATGTTTACAGTTCACAGAAGAGTGGGAAAAGATTTCTGAACGCTAAAAACTTATAGTATGTGTCGGAAGAAAATATTTATGACTTGACTTTCGTTTCGGCTCCCTCTCTCAACCCCCCCCCCCTTTCAACAGTTTCTGGACAATCTCAAGTGAATTTCTCAGCTGCAGCAAAACTACCACGTGCGTTTGTTGATAGTTAAATGTAGCATAGTATGTCTTATTTGGAGAGGAACGTCACGTAATATGGTCTTATACTAATTTTTGTCATCTATTACGCTGATAAGATGTCGCATTCAAAGCCATTCTAGACTGTAGAAGAGGCTTTGGAATATTTTTATACACAATCAGATGATGAAGAACCTATTGATATTTGTCAGTTTTCCCTAGAAGAAAGTGGGTGTTTGAATGACGAGGAAGATATCGATGAAAATACTTTTCAGTCTGTTCTGCCAGTAGATGTTTGTAGCAAAATCGAAATTTCTGCAAGCATAGATGAGGACGAAATACCTCATGTGTATGTCAGAAAAGCACAAGGAAAAAATGCCTCGAGTGCAAAAAAAGATTAAGATTGCTTGAGAAATGTTTTCCTAGGTATACATGGACAATAAAAGTAGTTTGGGGCATAAAATAACACATATAAGAAAAAACAATAATATATTTTTTCTTTATTTCTCATTTTAAAGAATTTTGGTAAATCTGAATTTTTCTAGTTTTTTTTCTTTGCTTTATTATACTATTAGCTTTGAGAATTTTGATATGAAGGTTATTTGTTTATTTCATTTTCCTATTGATGTTTTCCTTTGTTTCTAATAAGTGATTGTAATTTTCTGAAATGTCTTGTTTATAAGTAATATTTTCAAATTATTCTGTTTTATATTTTGGAATTATATTTAAAAGTTTACTTCAGATGTGGCGCCAACAGGGGACACCTATCGGGGAACCTGCCTCCCCCCCACCATCGAGGTACATTTAAAAAACTCTGCAGGGAAAAAATTATGGATTTTTCTCGCTCACTCGCAAATTTTTAGTTCTTTTCCCACAGCTTAATTTTTAGATTTTTAAGGCCCATTTCAATTGTTTGTCGAGTATCATGCCCCTCCCCCCAACAACGAGGGGGGGGGGTGAATGATGAAACCCCATTGGGAAATGTTTAATGACACCTCTGGCTAAGATTTTTTATTAAAAATGTATATAATAACTGATTTTTGAATTAAAGTGTCATTGGTCGTACTCTTAAAGAACATGTAAAAAAACTAAATGGTACCCACCAATGTTCCATTTGTAGAACATGCTAAAAATCTTTAAAAAAATTTTTTTTTTCAAATTTTTTTTTTTATAGATCTTATGTTTTAATTTTAATTTGATTTTTTATAAAAATTTAGTTTATGTTACTTTTCAATCATAGTGTGGCATTTAAAAGGTTAAGTGTTGAAAAATGTTATGGAAAAATTCATATTTTTTATCTGTATGTTAAAAATAATTAAATCTTTATTTTCGCTCCCAGACATCTTACATACACCCTGCATACTCAGCTTAATCGTATGACTCCTGGTCAATTACGGGGAATTTGCCGCCAACTTGAAGAATTGACTGCTAAGTGTGAAGGAGCCCCTGTTCCATTAATTTTAGAAAATGGAATAACAATCCCCCCTGTGAATCTTCTAAATTTACCTCGTGTGAAGTTAGTATTTTTTTATTTTTTTCATAAGATATTTTTTGGTAGCTTTAAATAAACTTGTTGAATGTGGAGGGATGAACACAGCTGAATGGTGTGATTGTGATTCTATTAGAGGAATTAATTTATGCTATTAATCAAATATAAGTTGCAACTCAATTTTTGAAAATTAAATGATTTTTCTATAAAAATCTTATTTTTTTTTGCATTATGAGTTGTTTAAATGTGTCATGTGAGAATTATTTATTATGATGATAATTAGCTTCTTATTTTCAACTTATTGAATAGATTGTAATCTTTTATAATAATCAAGCTTTATTCTCTTCTTATTTGCAAATATTTGTTTTAAATTATATTTTTAGACATTTCTTATTTAAGTAGATATATTTAATTAAGTCTTGCATCATATTAAGTTATCATTATCTCCAATTTTTCAAATCTATTTTCATGCCTTTGTCATGTTCACTGTAATTGTGCATTTCGCCAGCATATTATGCTAATTTACATTATGTCTGTTACTACATATATGATAGTATGAAACTGTTTTTTTTTTCAATAGTTACCAGAGAAGAATCTGTAACATGTTCTGTTTCTTAAATTATTTAGCTTAAAAAACTAAATGTTGCTGTGGTAACCGATGGATCAAGGGTAGGAACTCATAGCTGATTAGTCGTGAGTTCAAGTCCTAGTGCCACTGAAGACCTACTTTGTAGAGGGATTGATGTGTGTTAAATCTGTTGTGGCCCACTATTTATGGTGACGGAGTGTAGAAAATTGGAGAGAGAGGGCTAGCTCAAGTGCCGTCCTTGTCATTTGACCGAGGCTCAGAATGACAAAATCCGTTGTCAGTAGCCTTTGCATTGTTTTCAAGTGCAATGTTAATAATTAATGAATCAAATCAACAAAAGAAAGTAATATCACGAATAATTAAATCATTAAACATTCTCACTGTAATATTCATCACTTTGCAATTAGAGGAAAACAAAAACCAAAAACTTTCAAGAGCATTTTAAATTATTCTGTGAGAATTAAAAATTTTATAAAATCAAGAAAATTGAATTCCAAAATATATTTATTTTATTAATGCGGAGAATTATACCGCGATTATAGAACCCTGCTTTATAATCGGAAGTCTGATGGTTATCAAAGGGGAAATTATTTGAATGAAAACAAATTTCCCCCTTATTAAATTTTATTGATAATTTAAACAATACATTTTTTTTGAAGACTACAGATTTTTTTTCTTTTGATTCAGTCAAGAATTAAAATTTTTTAAATTTATTTCTTTTTTGTTATATTTCTTCGACCTTCATATTTGTCACCAAGAGCCAGCTGTCAAAATGTTCAATTTTGTTTGTTTTTTCATTTGTAGCTTTTTAAAATGCAATCAAGCTGAGAATATGGTTTTTTTTGGTATTGTGAACCTTGTTGATACTGCTTTTTTCTTCAGAACTGTTAAATCACCTTTTATGTTCTACAGTATGCATACATTTAGTTTTCTGTTTAACCTTTTTACTCATTTTACTAATGAAAAACCATTTCAATTTCCTTTTACACTATTAAAATTCAAATCTAAACAAACGTGTCTATCTATCTATGTCCGGCTATCTTCTCATGAACCGCTTGAGGCAGAAACACTCCAAAGGTACCAAAAGATCGAGAATGATCCGAGGAAGCCATTTTGAGCATTTGTATTCTGATATTGCTATTAGTTAAAAAGATATTAATTAAAAACCTTAAAATGCATAATTGTTTTACCTCTGTGTGTGCTGTTTATTCCGCTAATGCGCAGTGAGAAAATGAAGAAATAGGGGAAAATTTTCCAGTATTTTCGACGTTTTTAAAATTGCAATCTAATTTTTCAATCAAAGACAAAAAAAATTGCATTTTGGCATTTTTTACGATCTTTTTCTGTATTTTTTTCAACATACAACTATTTTTAAAAAAGGTATATTTTCATTTCCTTGGTCTAAAAAAATTACAATGGAAAAATCACCAAAATTGCCAAAGGACAGTAATAATTATATGTAGTAAACATCTATGAATTCTAGATTTTGAGTGCTTACAGCGCATGCACAGAAAAACAAATTCAGCAACTTTACTCCTCTTTTGTCACTGAAATGGATTTCAATAAACGAGATTTTTGCTTTTAGTGCCATTTTTTAAGCAAAAGGTATGTCACAATTAATTTCGAAATGAAAAGTTTTAAACAATTTTATTATTTCAAATCCTAGAAGGGAAATAATAATATTTTTGACTTTTGTATGATATGCATTTTTTACAACAGATACCTGTTTACATAATTTACTAAAACACAGTGGAATGTGTAGAACTGTAAAAATATATTAAAATACTAAAATGTTTTTATTAGATAGTATTATTTTGTTCCTGAATGTTTTTCTGTGAATGTGAACAAATTTTTAGGCTCCCTCCCCCTCCATAGTGTTTTTTTTTTGCACTTACATATATTTAATCAATTATTCAAACGTCCAGAAAAAAGCAGTCGTTTCAGTAGCTAAGGGTAAGATTCTTTTTATTCATTATTTATTGATAATGGATTTAAATTAATATATTTTTTAAAAACCAATGGAGTATTTTCTATTATTTTAATACTAAATTAATTATTAAATAATAAAATAGTACATCGCCTATTATTTTGGATAAAACTACTTTAGTTTTTAGAGACATTTTTAAGCTAACTGTATGTAACGATTGATTGATGAAAATCTGAAATCTATTTTATTGTAGATTCTTAGAAACTAACTATTATTAAAAAATGATGAATTTTTTTTTGTTTCACTCCTAGCACATCAGAATCATTTTTTTTATTGCTTTGAAAATTAAGAATTTTTTTAACTAAAACAGTATTGTTTTTTATAAGTTATTGATGGAAACTTGAAGAAAAAGTCTTATCTCTGGGGTGAAAAAAGAAAAAAAATAGTTATACACTCAAAAAAGTCTGTGTATTTCCGGACTATACAGAGAGAAAAGAAACCTGTCTGACAATGAAAAGAAGTGAAAGAAATTTCGAAAAAGGGAATTGTAATGACATTGAAATCACACACCAGAAAGTGCTCACTCCGAGAGGAGAAAAAGAATTTCGATGGCAATATGTTATGCATTCCAAAACGTTCGTGGAATACCGGGCTAAATGGAGTGAAAAGTAACCTGTCTGACAGTGCAAAGAAGAACAAATTTCAAAAAAGGGAATTTTAATGACATTCTTATAGAAATCACTCACATCACACATGTACACACCCACACTGAATTGATGGCCTCATAAAGGAAAGAGGAAATTCCCATGGGAAAGAAACCCGTATGACAGGGCAAAGAAATTTCGAAAAAGAATATTTTACTGGCATATTAATATAGAAATCGCACCCACCTTGTGTTGATATCGAGTAGGGTTAGAAAAAATTTTAAACTAGAGAAAGCCCGTTCAATGTCTGGCCATGCGGCTAGTGTTACATAATCATCAAGGTAATGTTAGTTTTTATACATTTATAGTTTAAAATGTCTTATGTGTGACTTGGATTTAATCATTTTTATATTTAAAAATTTATCTAATTTCCCTACCAAAGTTTGGTACATTCCAACCCTACTCCTTTTTTTAGGTAAGTTTTCTTTAGTTTTAATGATGAGTTTCCTGTTAATAAAACTATATTTAATTTATCCTTGTTTTTATTAACATCCATGAAAATATTTATTTAGTAGTTTTTTCTTTTGATATGTAAGTAATAAATATTTTTTTTAATCTGAATTTGGGTACAGGTCATTTAAATTGCAGAGCCTTCGTCCACACTTAAGACCAGTAAAAATAATTACAAATGAAATGAGAACAGACTCGGAACAAGATTCAATTTTCATTTTTTCAGCTATTCCAAGAGACAGATCTGCAAAAGGTAGTTGCAAGATAGGTAATGCATGTGAACTAAGTTTTGCGACTTTTTTATAAAACTTAATAATTTAATTTATTGGTATTGCATGTTGCCGAATGTTTTAAATCTGCTAATAATGAGTTAGATAACACTTGGTATCTTAAAGCTTTTATTTTGTCCAATAACAATGCCTTAATTATTATAAAACTGTTGTGTTTTTGTTTACTGTTTTAGTTTTCCATTTCTTTATACTTAATTTTCGATTAAATTAAATACACTTTCTTTTTGTACACCTTTGTGTTTCTTTTTAAAACTTTTCTTACTCTGTTGGTCTTGTGAGAAAAATTCTTTACTTGTTTTGTCTACTTTTAATTTGTACTAATTCTATGTTTCCATCTAGCTTTGGTATTTTATCATAAATTTCTAGCTTTTTAAACTTTTTGACATATATTTCTTATTTAGTATCGGTATACATTTTGTGTTCAAAATTTTAATAATGTACTTTTGAATATGATTTTTTTTTTTGCTATTTAATCAGTTGGATAAAATGTCAAAATAATTAAAATGCTTGTTAAAATTAAACACTCAGATGTTAATATATGAGTATTAACAACATTTCCCCCCTTATCTTTTTCCCTTCCAAATTAAACAGTTTTGAATGTAGTGATAAACCTTTTTGAATTGAGGGAACAGAATAAAGTGTTCCCAAAAATATATTTATTTGAAATTCTTCGAAGTTTATAAATAATTACGTATCTATGCAATTATGCATGTATATTTGTAAGGAACCTTAACTATATGAATTTTGAAATATAAGAAATGAAAGTGGTCAAAGCTATGACATTGAGTTGGAAGACACATTGACAATGGGAGGTGAAAATTTGAGTTTTTATGAATATCACATATCAAGTATGAAGTTAAAGCAAGTGATATAAAACATAAGTAAACTATATAATTATATTATATTAGTGAAATTTTTTGGAAAATATTGGTATTCTGTAGGATTTTGTGACTAAAATTATTTAAATTCTTTTAAAATTTGGTGTAAGATCGTAGAGATTTCAAAATGGCTGTTGAAATCTATGATGAGAGTGTTGACAATAATAGGCATTTTTTTAATAAATTTTGAGCAACCTGAAGTATAATATTTTTTAAGATGAATTTTAAATACATTGTCAAAATCCATTATTATGTGCATTAATAATTGAGCTTTAATTTGAATATTAGGAATTTCGGTAACTCAAAAGATTTTTGAAGTGAAACTTCTTTGCGGACGGGTGTGAATGGGAAATTTACCCAGTTTTGTGTAACAGTGAAAAAGCGAACGGAAGTAGTGATCCCCCCATCCCTCCAAAACATCGCCATAGTGAGGAGATAGCGAGTGAGAGGAAAAGAGAGGGGGGTACACCACGTGACTTACGTCATATCCGTGGAAAAGTTGGACGATTGCTAAGGGGGAATAGTGCATCAAAAGTATATCTTGCTGCTATGGACGAAAGGCACTTAGGTATTGGTACCCTTGCTACTTTTGAAACGAACTCGCAAACTTTTCATAGTGTTTATGTAATAAAAAAACTTGCCGTTTTCAACAAATAAACACACTCAAAATATTACCATTATATGGCTCTCCCTGTTACGGGAGTATCTGGGGCATTGTGTATATGCCACTAACGTTCGCACTAGAATCGCTACGGATAGTGTCTTGTAAACAAACACAGTGACTTTTGTGAGTGATGCATTAAGTTTACATTATTAATTTTTTATTTCTGTTGAGTTAAAATTAATTCTAGTCTGAATGCCTAGGATAAATGCAAAAAGAGGAAAATAATTTGGGGAAAGGAAAATTAACAGCAATTCCTGGCAAAATTCTTTTTTATCACCAGGTAGTTCTGTTGCAGTTTTTATCATCTTTATCTCTGATGTGCTGTACACATCAGAGGCTGCTGCAATGATGGGATCCGATGATGATTAAAAGCTGATTATCTTGACTGGAGACTTTAATGTTAATTTTGCTTCAGAAGAAGCAAAGCCACTCATTGAATTCTTGAAACGGACACTGAATTTGACAATGATTACCGATTCTAAAGAAGGAAAAACAATATATGGAACCACGATTGATGCAGTTTTCTCACATTTTCTTGATTGACTACAATCGAGGATTTTTATATCCTACTTAAGTTACCACACACCTATTGTTTCTTTCTTGGAAAATGATGATGGAGAAAATTGAATAAAAATATTTTCATACAATAAATAAAGTTCGAATTTTATATGATTAAAGTTATCTCAGCAGTTCATTATATTTATCTATTCCTGCATTTACGGCCAACGTCGCTAAAGAAGTTTCACTTCTATCGCATGGCTTTCCACGTTCTTTTTATATTTGTTTTAATTATAAATTTTTTTTGAGAAAGCCCTTTCCTTCCCTTAAAAAATTAACCTTTTGTTTCAATACATTAAGTTTCATAGATTTAATTATTAGTTTTAAGACATAATTTTTTTGATCCCATATGTTATAACAGTTCTGTCATGTGATAACATGTCTTAATTATCTAGCTTAATACTAAATTGAAGCTGTTTTACATTTTGTTGCCTTTCATCTCATTAAACAATGCAAATTTTTGTTTATATTTTATTAAATTTCTTAATCTTAATTTTTTCCCCTCTTGGTGATAATCTCATGCTGTTTCAACTAATATGTTGTCACAAATACATATGCTTTTATTGTTTTTTTTCCCCAGCTTATCGATGCACTTATTCATTTTGCCAATTAAAATTTTGAAATTTGAGGCTGTTTAGTTATAATAAAGAAGTAGTTTTTAATGAATATTTTAGTGAAGAGTCATATTTATTACGTAATTCGAGAATTGTTCTTTTTCTAATACCAAAATACAAAGTAATCAAAGTTTAATAATAGCTATTGAAATAGAAGTTACTAAAACATAACTTAGATTGCAATTTCTCTATCTTTGATAACTAGAAGTGAATTGTCACCAGAGAGTATACAGCAGGGGTGTCAAACACGCAGCCCACAAGGAACATTTTTGTGGCCTGGCCAATAAATCGGCACACAATATTATACAATAAAATAGCAAACCAATGCAGAATGAAAAGATAGTGGTATTCGTTAAACGCTTTTTTAACTATACTTTTTTTTGCTGTTATTAAACAAAATGTGTACAGTTATTTCAAATAAAAATTTTTATTTTTATTTAACACTAAATTCATGCAGCCCTCAACTTAATATAAAATAGAACTTGTGGCCCTTAATATCGTACGAGTTTGACATGCCTGGTATACAGGATCAGTTTAAAAATTAGTTCATATTTTCTACCTTACAGAGCTATTTTTTTAATCCATCTTGTCTGCTATATCAGAAGGTTTAAAATTCAATACCTGCTTTAACAATACTAGTTATTACTACAACAAAACAATTATAATGAATTTTAAATTAAAGAAAAGAAATTTATATTTGCTGATAACCTGAACAACTAAAAAATGAAGGAAGGCTAAAGTGAGATTAAAGTGTAAGAGACTTATTCACAGTTGTAGATTAGCTGAAACTTTTTATGTAGCATTAACAACATTGTATATTGGATTGTCAGTTGATTGGGAAAACATATTGAGAATGAGAAAGGGTGAATAGATATCAAAATATTAAAATAAGTGCAGTAGGATTGAAACACTCTGTATGAGGAACAAACTAGGTTAAGGAGGCTCGTGGACTCTCTACTGCAGGATCAAGAAGAGAAAAAGTGAAATATTAGAAAAATTGAATTAAGGTAGCCTTAATTCAATTTTTTGAGATTTATTAAGGTATATCTTTGCCTTTTAATTCTGAGATCTGGTTTATACATTTCTAGGTTTTGGATAGTATGGGTGTCAATGCTTGGTAAATTTCCATAGGAATTTTAAGAAGTGAATAAGAAAGAATTTAAAAAAAAATTGTTTTTACTAAGGGAATTTTAATGGTGGTGAGAATTTCACAACTTCTCAAAAACCTTTATGCTCTGTAGATAATTTTAAGAATATAATTTTGAGCTGTTTTGAAAATTTTGCAGTTAATTTTGATATATAGTTAGTTTTGATTTATGGTTATAACACATGCAACAGAGTTATAGTTAGTTTTGAAAGGGAAATTAAACTACCCAAATTTCCATTTTGTATAGCTGTATTAGAAAGATGAGATTCATTTCTGTGGTGCTCTGCTCCACAATACCTTTATTTGCTTTTGGATTTAATGATTTTTGATACTTATTGAGGGCATTAATTTACCAGTCATTTGTTAATTGCTTTAAATTATTCTATAACAAAACCATCCTTTTATTAACTAGATAAAGGTAAAAGAGAGACAACTTAGGTACATTTATTTTTTAGTGTATGTCACTTTGATGATACATAATGTTCTTGTTATTTTATGCTCTTGTATAGTTGTTACTAGTTTTTTTAAGTAAAATATCTGTTCTTTTCTCCCCCCCCCCTCGTAAAATGTAAAAAACATTTTTTTAGTATTTAATTAGGGCGAGGAATTAGTTTAAGGGCTTACTCACACGTGCGAAAAAACATGCCTTGTGAAATGTTGTTAACTGTTCTTTTTCATTCAGTGTGACTTGTACATTTCTAAATGGAAAGAAAAAAACGAACCATACTGTGTATCTCCAAGCAGTTATTAGAAATTAGCTATTTTTATTGGTGGGGATGATAACGAGGAATACTTTTACGAACCTGAAAATGAATTATCATAAGTGTAAATATTGAATAGATTTGGTTTTAAAGTATGAAATATTTGTTACTGTTGTTACATCGGAATCATAAGCTGCACAGCTGGAATAAAGAAAAGAGCTTTTGGATTTCTTAATTATCAATGTAGGTCAAATTATCAAATTAAACTCTTTCGTTAATAAATAAGTTGGCTCTGTAATCCACTTTGTAATAAATGTTATTCTTTAAATTCTACATCACACTCTTGAACAGAAGTCTTATATTGATGATATATATGCTGACTTATAAACTTTGCTAGTGATTCGATTAGAATCGCGATTTAATATACTCATCATAAAAGAATTTTAAGTTTCATTATACTGGACTTTCCCCCCTGTATGTGTGCATTTTATTTTCAGACTTTAAGTGGGTTGAAGGAGATATTTGTGAAGTAGCATTGCAAGTGTTTAATCCATTGCCTTTTGAGCTTAAAGTAACGAATATGGTAAGCTATTCTATGGTTTATTTTTTCTGCTAATTTGAATATACTTGTGATATATTATTGGTTTATGTATTAAATGTAAAGCATTCCGGCATAGTTAACTTTTTTTTTATTAACTTATTTTACCTGCTATTTTTTTTATTCTTAACAGTCTCTTGAGATTTTAATTTCTTGTAGTTTATTTACAGTATTTGTATGTGTGCAATGTTTTACAATTAAGGATGGAAGTGTCTTATACTCTGAAACAAATTAGCATGTTTTATTGGGACATTCATTTTGAATTGAATGTGAATTGTAACACTTATGCAACAGTTCACATACTGAAAATAAGCTAAAATAATCTCTTTTTTTTAAGTTTTCTTTTTTTGATTTAACTAATCGTTGATGCTTGTAGAGAATCTTATTTTAATATTACAAGCAAATTGTAACTTTATATCAGTTTTTACTCAGAAATTCCTTTGTTATATAAAATTAAAAGTGGCCTTGTTAGCCTAATGGTTATGGCCGCAGACTCGTGGAAGGTGTATCATTAGCTCAAGAGTCCTAGTACCACTGCAGACTTGGCTTATAGAGAGGCCGATACATGTTAAATCTGCCAAGGCTCAAAGTCCTCTTGTAGGCATAGTGTGGAAGTTCAGAGAGGGGGTTGCCACAGCTCAGGTATAATTGTCACTTGACCATGGTTACTAATTACGAGGTCTGTTGCCAGTAAGTAACCCTCATGTTTTATAGTGTGACATTAATAAACACTCTCTTGCACACACACATTCATCAATGATAAAAAAAATGAGTAACATTTATGAATTTATAAAATCGTCTTATAATACCATGTAAGTTATTTAATATGTACAATAGTTCCAGTTTTCAGAATGAAATTTTTTTTAAAAAATTGGTTATATTAATATAGTTAGGGAAGAGAATTGATGCTTGCTGTTAAAAGAAGTTTTTTGTAGACATTCATTTTAATCATGAAATATTTGTGAATACGATCCAGAAAGTTATTCATAGAGGGATTTATACAAATGAAATTATTGCAATCCCTAGAAATATACTAATTTTCATACTCCAATTAAAACATAAAAATAGCGATTACATTCTAACATAACATTTATCTATGCCTATAGCTTAATTTAACAAACAATATTAATGGCTACAACTTATGGAACATTATGACATTTGCAAATAATGTATGGCTGGTGTCTAATCTTTTCTCAAGAACCTTTTTCCACAAGATTGCTGTATGATATTTGTCAGTCTTTTTGGTTCTCTGTTCATCATGATAGCTCAAAATCCTCAGGGTTGTATAATGTTACAAGGGTCATTTTAAAAAAAAGTAGAAGAGTAAAATTGAATATCTGTACGTATTTTAATCGAATCATTTATTTGATAAAAAAATTTAAAGTGAGAAACTTTTGGGTTGCTAAAACAAAATAAATTTAAAAATAAGAACAATAAAGCTTATTTTTACTATATGTATGAAAATAGTTTGTATTTTCAAAACTCCAGAATAATAAAGGGCACTCTTTCTTAAAACTCCTGATAATTACACTTGACTTCAATAGTTATTTGTAATTTTTGAAATATTTCATTTAATAGTAAAGTATGTGTTATTTTGTCCACACAAACAGAATGAGTGAAAGCAAAATATTTTTTACTTTTATTAAAATATATAAATTACAATCAAAACATTTTTTTAAAAATAGTCTCAATCTATATGTATAAATAACATATCCTTAAAATAGTTATTTTCTTATAGTCTTTATAATAATTTCCTTCTTGATATTTCATGTTTTACTTTAGCCTATGACTTACCCGTTGCATTTCATAGCATTTGTTTTCAGTCTTGCGAATATAATTTTTTAGAAATATCATTATGTGATGTTATTATTTATTGTTAATATATTTGTAAAATTTTTGTGTACTTTTATTCTTTGGAAATGCAGAGTATTTTAGCGGATGATATTCCCTTTGAAAACTTTCCTGCTTGTCTTTCTTTGCCAGCTGAATCTGGGCCATATCCTGTTACACTTCATGGTTCTCCAATTGGTTCTGGAAAGCTACAAATATTGGGTATATTACAAAAAATATCTGTTTTTGAATTAATTTTAGTTTTATTTAGCAAACTTTCCATTTTCATTCTGTTTAATTGTATTTTGCAGATCAAATTTTGTATTCAAATGTTGCATTTTATGCAGTGACTTTTTGCCCTTATTTAGTAGTATTGTGTAGTTATTACTGTTAAGATGGAGAAATTAACTCATTTATGAATTTTTAATAATTTTATGAATTTTACAGGTTACATTACTCATGTTTTGGGTGTAAAAAGTATCTGTTTATTAAAAGACATTCCTGCCATTAAAAAGCCGTATTTCACAATTGATGTTATTCCGCGACTACCTGTCATAGAACTCTCAACCTCTCTGCCTAGATCTTCTATGTTTTCATCACTTGAAGATACGAGCTATGTTGTTATAAGTGCATCTTCAACTATGATGACAGGTCAAAGGTATTTTTGATATCCATTAATTTTTATTTTATGTTCACTTGTGAAACATTCTAATATGTTAAGCTCATTATGCTTACAAACATGTAATTGCATATTATACTTTTGAATAAGTTGACTTACATTAATGAAAATGTATGAAATAATGTTTTTGATTGGTTAAATCAGTGATGGGGATTCTGTGTCCTGCTGAAGAGTTACGCAGGTTTTATTCAGTTTTCTGCAGATTTTATAATAGTATAAAAGTTTACAAAGTTTAAAAAAAATCATTTACAGCCTTCTGCATTTTCTTCATGTGTGAAGATTTCCATGGATATATTTTTTCTTCTTTTTATATATGCAAAATATAATCGAGAGAATTCATATAGGAACTGATTGAAAACTTTTCATGTATAAAATATGAACCTACTCAATAATTATATATGCATAAAATTATTAAATTATACTCTGCTTTCAAATGCAAGCTAAAATAATTTAGAAATATAGTGACAGCCTTATTCATCCTACTAGTATTAAGAAGATTTCAAAATGTGCTGCTTTTTTTGTATTTTATAACAAACTTTATTACCTAAAAAAAATTTCTCTTCACTGAATCAGATATTAAAGCTAAATGTTAAGTTCTTAAAAATATTTTATCATTGCTACCATTAATTTACTTTCATTGCAGAACAACATTGAAAGTAAATGAATAGTCCAGCAAATTTTTATTTCATTTATCTACTTTTAAATCATATTTTATCGTTTTACTTGTCATATAATTATTTAGAGATAACCTATCAGCGTATTATTTTTTTATGATAGCTAAACTTATTTCTGAAAATGTTAACGAATTCGCTTGTTTCATTTTTTGTTTGAAACATATTCAGTAGCTCCTAGAATATATAGTTTAGAGAGATGCTAAAATATTTTTTCCTTTAAAACTAAAATTACTTTTCAATTTATGCACCTAATTGAAAATGACAGGTTATTAAAATAAATGTATATATATATAATTTATTTTATAATAACCTAAGGGTAGGTGGTGGTTGTGTATTTTTTGGATTGTTGATAAACGGTTTCAGGAAACATCTTCAGAATTTAATGTTCATTTTTTTATTCATGGTCACACACACACACACACTACATATAAATGTTAATGGATAACAGCATTAGAACTTCATAATTAATAGGGACGAACACGCACATGGACACAAATGACAAAGCAAAAAGCAGGCAGCAAGGCTCACATGTTGAAGACAAATAGAGAAAGAGAGAGCAAGGAACAAAGAACTCTCATTTTTTATACTGGATGGTGAAGATCGCAAAACTTTTTCTAACAGAAGCTATGATTGGTCACAGGATCTACTGCCCGTTAGTTTCTGATGGAATCTTACTATTTGATTACAATTAAAATCCCAACCATGCAAGCAGGCTGTTTAATAATTAAAAGTGAGTCCTGAAGGAATGGACCAAATAATTAAGAGTTAATAAAAATGATATTAGAGATAATTATTACATATATATGGAAAAATCATTATATTTAGTAAATATCAATAAAACAATTAAAATCCAAATGCATTGTCACATGCTCATCTTAATCAACATAAAAAAAAATTATAATGAATTATCTAAGCATTTAGCATGTTTTTTTTTTAATGTCATGTAGTTTAGTTTATGGTAAAAATTTGTTAGTTTCAAAGTTCCTGTTGCTGAAGCATGTACTTCCATTAATATTAATTTAAGAATTTATGTTAAATACAAATAAAATAAAAAAAGAAAAATATATCATAAGTATTCAAATTTTAATATGGAAAGAGAGAGAGAGAGATTGAAGTCAGGAATTTTTTTGCTTGTGGAACAGTGAGTAATAAAGTCGCTTGTTTAGGCACTAAAAGCTGAGTTCTAGCATCCTGATTAGTTGAGCAGTTTAAGATGGCATTCACATGTAGAATTTACTTTTATGAATGAAGTGGTTTTGGGTGTAATATTTGGAAAAATGCTATTAGTATGAATTTGTTGCTAAATACACTGCTCTGCATGAAAATCATCCCCACTTTGGAGTTTCCTATGAATAAATTTCAATTTCTTGGAACCTTGAAATTACTATTTCCAGAAGAAGAAAGCTTAGTATTCTGGACTAATTCAAAGAAATTAATGATAGAATTTCGAAGATGCTATGCAACCCTCACAAATGGAGGCTGTTTATAAACTCATCAAAGGCAAACTTTAAAGTTTTCCTCTTGACCAGTAAAACTAATTTACAATCAGTCCCATTTGTGTATTCTGTAATTGTGAAGGAGAGGTACTGTGAAAAATATAAAATATGTGAGTTATTCAGATTGACAGCATTGAACAGTGTATCTTCTTAACTTCCTTGTGAGAGCTTTGGAAACCGTCCTCCTCACCTGTTTCTTGCCAAAATTTTAACTATATATTTTTATTTTGGGTGTTTGGATAAAGAAATGGGTAGAGAAGCTGCAATATGCTGAAAATAATAGGGGGGGGGGGATAAAAAAAAGGGGGGGGGTCAATTTTTTTTTTTTTTTTTTGAATTTAGAAGACTTTTTCCCTTCTTGATACAAATGTTCACGTTTTTAAACTTTCTACATCTATATCCTCTCAGAAAACTTTAAATGGGTAAAATAATTCTTTTTCCAAGACTCAAAATCAAATTGATGGCCATAAAATAACTGAACAGTGATACAAAATAAGGGAGGGGATGTGGCAAGAGTAATCGGTGGGTGATATGGGCTTAAAAATTGACTGGTATTGTACTTGTGGGCTCAATTTTTTCTTTCTTTTTTTAGATATTATCAACTTATAGTTATATCAAACCATTTTAAGTAATTATTAAAAAAATTTACAGTTCTGTAGGATATTCAATTTTAGTTTGGATGTGTGTTGCAAAATAAGAAAACATTTTAAACACTTATATTCACTTGAGGGATACATGTTAATTTGAGAAAGATAAATTTTATTAAAAAAAACCTGCCACGACTTTTATGTTAAAACGACTTATGGGAACAGTTTTAGTATTTTAATGGAGCCGAATTTGAACCTTTGTAAAATCATTTTATCACAGGTTTAAAATAAGCATAATTATTTTGTGAGGAATGTTGCTAATATTCTTTGTGACTCATTTTTTATAGTCAAGAATGCACTATTACCATCTCTAACTCTGGAATTGAACCAGTAGAATGGATTGATATAAGCTTGCATTCGAAATTAAGAAAAGGTAGATAATTATTTTATTATTTTCATTTGCTTAAATCAATTTAAATTCAAAAATTTATGTATATATTTTTTTCTTTCATATTAGATCTAGAATCGTCCTTTTTTACTTGGAGTAAAGAAAATCTTGATACTCAACTACCAATCACAGCTGGATCAACTGCTAGCTTTACCTTGTATATAAATAGTATTGATGATTTTATTAGTGATATCCCTTTAAAGAAAGAAGGTAAATTATAATATTATCAATTAGTAAATTTTCTATTAGCTGAATTGTTAATTGCTAATAGAAAATGTCTTTTTTGAAATACAGATAGTGAAACAAGTCGTTCAAGTGTATCATCTGCAAATAGCACTCCAGTCAAAAAAGTAGTTCAATCAAAAGGATTTTCTGCACCTTTCAAATCAAAGGTAAAACCACTATAATGAATTAAATAAAAAGCACATATTATATTAAGCCTATTTTTATATCACAATAAATAAATTCAAGGGAATTAACTCCAATTAAATCTAACTTTAAAATGGATTTAATTATATCTCCCTACTTCTCTGGTTGGAAGAGATGGTGGTTGGAAATTTCCTCAGCTTAATATTCCAGCAGTTTTTTCTTCCTTTGTAGAAAGTTAAATTATTTTATTAATAATTGGAAAATAAATAAATATTTGAAATAAGTTATTAGTTTTATAACTTTTATTTTAGCCTTCATATTAATCTTGCCACTAATTCTAAGATAAACATTTTTTTATTTAATTTTACAAAGCAAAAATGTATAAACTGATATGCATGTATGCAATATATGTGGAAATCTAGCCAAAATCTTCCAAAAAGTTAGATTCTTCAGATAGCAGGGTTTTTATTTGGCAGAGTGTCTAGGGTTTTTTACGATGTATGGATTAATGTTGAAAAAAAATAGACAACATAATTTAAATAAACTAAATAATTTGTTATGAGTTATAGGAGAGTATTTGCCGGGGGAATATTTACAAAATAGAAATTAGAACATGCAGACATTTAAAAATATAGGAAGGATAGATAGTCCCTTCTGGGAGGACATTAGAGATTAAATAAAACTCATTATGGGATGTGCTGGTGACTTACCGCCTAATGTTGGTAAAACAAGCGTGGACGCGCTTAGATGCTACTTTGTTGTTGAGTGTTAGTGGACCTCTGACGAAAACAAATCATGTCAGCATTTTAATAAGCACACTAGATGGCGTTGCTGTGGAATGCTGTTTTTGAGTAAAAATTGCCGTCCTCTGCAAAGGGATATGATCTAGCCTTTTACAAAAAGAGAAAGTTCTATGGGATATCCTACATATGTGTGTGTATACTGAAAAGACATGAAATTATGACCACCTGTTTAATATGAAATTGTACCACCTTTCACCAATTGAAATGTTATTGCTGCATACCACATTATTTGGATATTACTGATTGATGCCATTGTATCTTCAAACGTAGCAAGCTGAGGACTGCTCTACGGGGTTAGAACAAGTTTTGTAGCTAGCCAATCTTACTCTTTTATTTCTTAGTGTTAGAGATGTCCCCAAAACTATAATGGATATAGATCCTCTGAATCTATTATTAATTGCAATATTTTTGCTGCTTCAAATTTAAATATTTTATTAAAATAATTAGTTTTTGTTTTCATATTAGCTATTATTCATGGGTCACGTTAATGTTCCCCTCTTTTTTTAGATCGTTGAAGCTGTCATTCAAATACAGTATTCTGGTGGCCCAGGTATGGTGGCAGGATATTGTAGGCAATGTGCAATTGCTTTAACTATTGAAGTTTGTCCTTCAATTATGATAACAAAATGGGATGTGCTTCCTTCTGAGATGTAAGTTGATTGAATTATCTGTAGGAATATTTCAGTACCTCATACTATTAGCTGAGGACTCCTATGTATTTTTTAAGGACTTTTTGTATGTATGTTTTGTAAGAATATATTTAATTTGTAACGTATGTACGGAAACTTAATTGTGCATTATTAGCATTAATTTTTTCTTTGGTAATAATTTTGCAGCAATTGTCAAAAGGATTAGTTGAATTGATTAATTTCTTTATTCTCCTTTGTTGGATCATGACTTATTCATATTTATAATCAGTTACATTAGTATGTGCTTTTTGCTTAATATTTCTTGTTTAACTCCCATCTAATTATGAAAAGTTTTAAATTGAAAGTAACTATATACTCAATTTATTGCTAAGAAATTGATGCATTTTATTGGAATAATTTGATAAACATTGATTGAAAAAATAGTGTCTTATATTTTCTTTCCTGAAGCTCTTATTTATCATTTATATTCAGAACAACTATCAAATTAGTAGACATAAACCATACAAATCCATGCCATTCAATTTTGAAAAAAATCATGAAGTTTGTCCTTATTTCTGCATATTGTATTTTTTTAGCCATTGGCTCCTTACTGATTCTTTGGTGTAATTTCATTCATTGAAATATTCTTTTTTCATGATTTTCTACCTTTCTTTCTTAGAACTCAAATCATTTTATGCTTTGCAGATGTTTGTATTTTTTACGGTTTCCTATGGCTGTTCTGTTTACCATGTTGTCTAACAAAAGCAAAATATACTTTCAAATATGTACAAAGAATGCCATAAAAAGGAAATTCGATTGTTATTAATGCATACTAAAAAGGGGTAAATATGCATTGTGGGGCAAATGTCATAATGATGAATCATTTTTCATGGAGGACGATATGATATTGCCCATCACGGAAATTTCCTTAACAACACCACAAGTAAGAAATTAAGTAGCAGTTGCTCTAAATTGGTTTTTTTTTTTCAAGGATGATGACCAGTCAAGTGTAATAAGGGCTGAAGTACTGATTACACTGAGTGGCCAAATTATTATCAACAATATTGGACCACATTTTGTCTTCATGGATTTTTTCTGGGCATAGACTTTATGAGATGTTGATGGGTGGTATGAAGAGTATGAGACCATATCCTGTGAATTGCTCTTTCCAATGCCTTCAGATGTGTTAGTACTCCATCCAACTCTCTGATGTTCTGTTTGATATCCTGCAGATTATCATCTGAGTTGAACTTTGGTGATTGTGCAGGCCAACTAAGCAATATAATGTCTGTCATGCTCTGCTGCAGTATGAAAGCATTGTTCTGCTGAAAAGTATCCATCCCTGGCAGGTTTCGCCATAAACATAACTGGATATACTTGATATGTGATAACGCTTGAATAACCTTGGGCATTTAGACGTTCTTCCACGTAAATCGAAGGACCAATGCAATGCCAAGAAACATCTCCCAAAACATAATATTGCCCCTACCAGCTTGAAGAGTTGTGACAATGTAGATGGAGCTCGTACTTTCATTTCTGTTTTCTCCATCTTTGCACTTTGCCATCTACATGGTGTAGTTAAAAACGTGATTCATTGGACCACATGATACTTTTCCAGTCATATACAGTCTAATCCTTGTTCTCTTTTGTAAATTGGAAACTCCTGTTCTTGTTCAAAGCCAACAGTCCCCCCCCCCCCAATGGATGTGCTCTTGCTCTTCTGTTGAACTAGACAACTTTCGCAAATCTCCTTTCCGAGTGAATATTTAGACTGGTATGACCTTAAGCCTGACACTGATATCCAGTCTTCTGCTTGAGATTCCACTCTCTGTAAACATTAATAACTACTGCTCTAGAATATTCCACTATTGCAGCGATTTTGCTGACACTGGTTCCGACGCTTCGAGCACCTATAATCATTCTGCATTCAAATTCAGTTTAATCAAGTTTTCATATCTTCGCTAGCAACACAGCGCTATTGATGCTTCACAATCCCTGCATTCCATTGTGAAAGCTTACCCTCCTTACTAGCGACAACAACGTGAAGTTATGGCTGATTTCCATATAAATGTCAAGCGGTCATAATAATTTGGCCACTCAATTTATATCCTTTCTTGTGCAATGGAATGTACTTTTGACTGCAACTGATCATTCTGGTTCGCATTTTGGAAAATATTTCAAATATTTGGTATTGCTGAGCAATGAGGTTGGGGGTGGAAAGTATTAAAACATCCACCTTAATTTGTGAGCTAGCTTCTACTCAGAAAGACCCCTCAGGTGCTCATCTTCTTTAGGTGAGTACAGGTGTCACAATCCCGAGGTGCCCTAGTGAGATCTGTCCTTTTCCCTCCTCCTCTACATCTATAGCTTTTTCCTGTCTTCTTCCCCTCGTTGTGATTTGGGAAGCGAGGGCTCCCCTTCAGAAGCTTAAAGTCACTCTGATGCTTATAGTTTCTATTGAGGATGGATCACCCACGTGTTTGCCGTGCGTGGAGACCCTTGTCCCTGGAAAGGAGGGTCCTGGTAATTGAGGGGACCCAACACATTGCTTTGGCCTCTGCTTCAGGTAAACGGGAAGGGCACTTTGGTCCCATGTGCATCAATCGGCTGGTGGGTCAGGTTTACCATCTGCTATGGATCAAGTGATTGATATGTTTGCTGACAACTGCGTTAGAGGTAGTCTGCACAGGAACGTATTGTGAGCATATAGGCCCTGGTCAGCACTAGTGCTTCTAACATCCCCTTGGGCTCCATGGTTTGTGGTGCTGCTGGGGCTGGAATTTAAATGAATGAGCAAACTTCCCTGAATGAGCAAACTTAACTATTCAATAAAGCAACAAATAACATTGAAAGAATTAGAAAATGCCAAATTTTTCGTTATCCACCGAACAGAGGGTGATACTTTTGCATCTGTGTCTCCCTTTCTTAAACAGAAAGGTCTAGCTGCCACTGTTGGTTCAGTAAAAGCAGTAAGCAAGATGCATTCTGGAGATTTGCTGGTTGGAGTCAATATAACCAAGCAAGCCGAACAACTCTTGTCGCTGCAAATGCTGTCCAACATACAAGTTACGATATCACCTCATGCAAATCTGAATTTTTCCCATGGTGTTATATCCGAGTTGGATTTATATAATATATTGGAACAAGAAATTTTAGAAGGCCTAAGAGAGCAAAAAGTCTGTGAGGTCAGACGAATCACTATGTGACGTGATGGACAGATTGTTAAAACCAAACATCTGATCCTCACGTTCGCGTGTCCTGACTTGCCACAGACTATCACTGCAGGTTATCTGCATTACTCTGTCCGCCCGTACATACCCAAACCACTCAGGTGTTTTCAATGCCAGCAATTTGGTCATTCTAAGACCACCTGTCGTGGAAAACTCACATATGCTCGTTGCAGCGAAGTGGGACACCACATCGCAGTATATAATGGTCAGGAAAAATGCATTAATTGCAAAGGTAACCGCCCATCATACTCCCGTTCATGCAAAACTTGGACACTTGAGAAGGAAATCATTTCGGTGAAAATTAAGAATAGGCTCACTTATCCAGAGGCACGCCTAGCTGTCACCAATCGTACACCTGTACAAGGTCTTAGCTATGCTGCAGCAGCAAAAAAAAATCACTAAAAGCTCAAACGAATCCTGTAACAATACTTGAGAAATCAAAACCAGAAGAAAAAACTCAAGCACAACCATCTCGAACACATAGCCCTCGAAAAGATAACAAAAAAATAAATGTAAAACCTAAGATGAACTTAAAGAAAAAACCTGAAAAAAACATAACTTTGAAGATTGCGAGGGAAGCAGATTCCCTCTATGAATCATCGTCCATCTTCAAAAGATCTTGGAGGCGGAAAACTTTTCCAGCCTCAGATGCCATGGACACTGACGCAAATCCTTCGGATACGAATGTCATTGGTCAGGCATCCAAAGAAGTGAGTGAATATTAACGTCCCACTGTTCATCTACACGAGGGCTTTTTGGGGATGGTCCGCGTAATTTTGAACCATGGTCAAGTGACGTAGATGACACCTGAGCTGGCACCCCTCTCCTAACTACCACACCAATGGGAGGATGTTTGAGTTCTCGACAGATTTTACGTGCATCACTCCTCTACACGGCAGGTCTTCAGTGGTACTGGGATTGAACTCATGACATGCTAGCCACGATCCGATGCCTAGACCACTCGGCTACTGCGGCCACGCATCCGAAGAAGACGAGAGCCTTTTAGGGGCCAATTTCAAACAAGCTGCTCCATATCCCTTGACAGAGACTCTTTTGCCAAGTTTGCCCAAAAAATAGCTTCCCTGGTTTCTTGGAACTGTTGTGGTCATAGATCGCATATAGATGACGTAAAGGTCATTATACATAAATATCATCCGGTGTGTGTAGCACTTCAAGAGACTTTTTTGAAGTCTTGTCACACTACAAAGATACGTCGGTATGGTTGTGTGCGTAAACACACAGATGTATCCCCCGTGTCTGGAGGCATATGTATCTTTACATCCCTTGATGTTCCATCTAGTTCTCTCCCACTCTGTACCTCTTTGCAGGCTGTAGCAGTGAGATTTCACTCCACGAGTCTTATCACAGTCTGCTGCCTTTATTTGCCACCTAATGCTGTCATCCGCCAAGAAGACTTAAATGACCTGATTGATCAATTGCCAGCACCTTTTATCATATCCTTTTTCAGGTTATGGCAAAGCAGACACTGCTGATGTTATTTATAAGCAGCTCTTTTCTTTCCACCGCAGTAAGTACTCTAAGTACATGCCAGTCTCTCTACACGGACTGATCAAACATAGAAGAACGTGTTGGGTGTGGTGTTGTTTTTAACGATACCATCCTCAGTTTCACTCTACACAGTTCCATGTCTGTCTTTAGTGCTGAAATTACTGCCATTTTTGTGGCACTTCAGCACATTTCAGTTTCTGACCACCGTCATTTTTGTGTGTACACTGACAGCAAGAGTGCTCTAGAATCTTTACACTCTTTAACAGAATGTAGACACCCCACTATGATGGAAATACTTTTGCTTCTGCGCAAATTAGAAAGAAAGGGTTTTGCTATAATTTTTTGCTGGGTTCCTGGACATGTGGGTATACTTGGTAAAGAACAAGCTGATAACGCTGCACGATCCATGTCTGATCACATGCAGCAACCTATCTGTTACCATGATTTGAAAGCATATATACTATGCTATATCCACAGTGTATGGCAAGAGACTTGGGATCAGCAAGTCATCAAAAACTACATTACATTCATCCTTCTATAACTCATTGGGAAGCGGTACCAATACGAAGACCTGATATCCGCTTGACTCGACTTCGTATAGGACACACTTGTCTAACACATAGACATGTATTGCTAGGAGAGAGTCCCCCAGTTTGAGACTTTTGCCACTGTGACCTCTCCATTTTACACATTTTAATAGAATGTCCAAGTATTCATCTAAAAGGATCATCTTTTTTAAAACAAATCTCTTAACTCTGACTGATTTAGCTGGGGAAACTCCCCATTAAAATCTTTTTGCATTTTTACGTTCAATTGATATTTTACATCAAATATAATTATTTTAAGGATTTTATTCAATCATCAGTTTTATATATTTATGTTAGAGAATCGTGAACAATTTAACAGTTAACATTTCTACATCTTTTGTAATTTTTTACTCAATTTTTTATTTTATTCTCAATCTGGCATTTTAAAATACACTTTCATATTTATGTATATGTATATTTTTAAACTTTTAATATATTAACGAATGTGTGTTGCAGTTTAGCCAAACTTGGCTCTTGTGCCATAAAATGTCCACACTCGCTCACTCACTCTATTTAGAAAGAGTATATGATTAATATGCAGGGGAAATAATGTCCTACAATAGCATCTGATGAGAGAAATGATACAAACTACAAATTATATCCTCTTTTATTTGGAAAGTGTCCTGTTCAAAATGACCTTTTTGATATTCTAAATTTGTTTAGGTTTAACTCTAAAGTAAATATTAGCCAACTCACATGCATAAATTTTAAAAATGTTTGATACCCTTTGACCCCATTAGTTTCATTTATGGCAAGTGATTCTGCAGTAGCATATTTAAAGGGGAATAAGAATTTTATATTGTTTTACTTCTGTGTCACTTAATATATTTTGGATATCAGAAGAGCATGCTGATTTTTTACCTTTAAAAGTCGATGGTAAATTTCTCCTACTGTCAGTAAAGCTTTCAAAATTTCCATATTAAAAAATTTTACAACATTCCTGTACTCGATGATTATCGCTTGGTCATAGTTTTGACATAAATTTCTTCTAACTTAGTCATTAACTTATGTATGTGATATAATTTTTCATAAATATAATCTAAAACTTGAGTTTTACTGTATTTTTTTTTAATGAGAGTATCTTTTTTGTGAAGTTGTTACTTGTATGTAACAATAAGCACTACTGGCCTTTCAAATTTCTACACCAAAAAGATGACAAGCTACAGATGTGAAATTTAAACTACAGGAAGACAATGCTGTGATATGCAAATTATTAGCTTCAGGCAAAGCAGGCGCCAGTAGACACATACAATGTGTTTAAATGAGGAAATTGTTCAGCCAGTTTCTCATACACAAATTGCATTTGAACATTGCCTGGTGAAAAGTTGTGATGCCTTGTGTAAGAAACAGAAATGTGTAACAGCACGTTTCTCACTTTGATAAAGGTCAAATTGTAGCATACCGGTATTGCAGGTTATCGTATCACAGTATTGCTTGCATCAATCAAGATCCAATGACTGTTAGCAGAATATGGAATCGATGTGTTCAGGTCGGTAATACGGAACACCGTGCTGGATCTCAACGGCCCCCTATCACTAGCAGCCAAGAAGACAGGCATATTACTTGCATGGCCTTAAAGGATCGTGCAGCCATGTCACAAGCCCTGAGTCAAGAATTGAAGTCGGTTGCAAGACAACAAGTGTCTGCTCAAACAGTTTGATGACATTTGCAAGAGCAGGGACTCTCAGCTCGGAGAGCATGGCTGCGGCTACCCTTGACGCTGCATCAGAAACAAGAGCATTTTCAAAGGTGTGATCAACAACAAACCTGGGCGCACGAATGGCGAGACGTCATTTTTTCAGATGAATCCAGGTTCTGTTTAAAACATCAAGATGATTACATTCGTGTTTTGCGGCATTGTGATGAACACACATTGGCAGCGTGCATTCGTCATCATCATACCTGGCATGATGGTATGGGGGCAGTGGCGGATTAAGCGGGTGTCGGATCTGGTGGCCGCCAGGGGCCCCAAGCGTTGGTAGGGGCCCCAAGCTTGATGAGTGCAAAGGCCAGTGACAAACCAACCACGCCACCTTGGAACAAAAAATTAAAAGAAAACAAAGTTACAATGAGACCCCCGCTAGAAATTTATCGGCATGCAAGAGAAATCCTAATGTAGAAAAACTTTTGAAAATATTTTTAACAGTACCAATATCGAATGCATCAGGTGAATGATCTTTTTTAGTTTTAAAACATGTTAAAAATAATTTAAGAAGTACTATGGGAGAAAAGACAAATTGAACAACATGACCATATTATATACAGAATAAAATGTTATGGACAAAATAGATATGGTAAAAATAATTGATGAATTTGCCAAAGAGAAATCAAACTGTAAGCTCTTAAGTAAGTTTTTAATATTTTTTTTATATATACAGTTAAGATTTTTCTTTAGCTGATGAGTTTTATTATATCGCTACATTTTATTTTGAAAATTTAAAGTAAATGACTCTTTTCCCTATTTTAGTTTTTCGACTCTTAAGCCCATGGGCCCCAAACCTTTTACTGCCAGGGGCCTCCAACTACCTTAATCCGCCTCTGTATGGGGTGCTGTTGATACACGTCTCTGTCACCTCTTGTTCGCATTGACGGCACTTTGAACAGTGCACGTTACATTTCTGGTGTGTTATGACCCATGGCTCTGCCCTTTATTTGAGCCCTGCAAAACCCTATGTTTCAGTTGGATAATGCACAACCACATGTTGTCGGTATTGTACAGACCTCCCTTGATTTGGAAAATGTTCTGCTGTTGCCTTGGCCTGTATGTTCATTTGATCTCTTGCCAATAGAAAACATCTGGTCCATGGTTGCCGAGCGACTAGCTCATCACCATACGCCATCTGTACATGCCATCCAATCTCTGTTTGACTCAATGCCCAGGTATATAAGGGCTGTTATTACTGCCAGGGGTGGCTGTTCTAGGTACTGATTTCTCGGGATCTATGTACCCAAATGTCTTGAAAATTTATTCACTTGTTATTTCCATTTATAATATATTTGTCCTATAAATATCATTTTGTTGTCTGCATTTCTTCCTGGTGTAGCACTTTTAATGGCCAGTGGTGTTCATGCCTTTAAATTTTTCTTTGTATGTGTTTTTTTCTAAATCAAGTCAATACATTGGTAAAGTTTTCTCTGAGTAATATTCTTATAAAAATATTGTTGTTGGGAAATTTTATATTCACGTTATTTAAAAAATATTTGTATATGCATTATTTTATGATTTCTCTTTTTTTAAAAGTTGGCAGGTATATTTAAGTGAGAGAAATAATTGTTTTGATTATTAGAAACTGTGTGTGTGTTTGAATATATGTTAGAAACATGAATAATTTTTTATATTTTAAAGAGGTAGAAGAAATACATTTCTACTCTTTCAATTTTCAGATTCTCTTAATTTCAGTATTGTGTTATTCTTGGGTTGCATTTACTAAGTTTCTAGTAATCTTGATGTTTTTGAAGTAATCACAGTAAAAATGATATTTTAAACAATTTGCATATAAATGACATTTAAAAAAAGTTTAAATAAAACACTATATTTTTGATTGAATGAAAAGGAGCGTTAGAAGAAAGGTAGAGCTTGATGTGTCTATTAACTTCTAACATTTTCTTACAAAATATTTCATAAAGGAAAAATATAAATAAACTACTTATTCTGAAATATTGAAAAATAATTTACTCCTTGCCTATACATTATTTAAAAGTTTTTTCTCCCACTGATTACTAAATTGTTAATGCTACATTTTGCAATGGGGGAGGGGCAGTATTGTTATTTTTTCTAATGAAAATAAAATATTTTTCTTCTCAAATGAATAAAAAAATAGTGTGTGTAGTTTGTGACTTTTATTTAATTTACTTTCTCATACATTTAATTTTTCCTGGTATGCTGTTCTTTATTTTTAGCCCAACTCATTGTTATCTTGTGTTGGATATTTTAAATTGCACTGGTGGAGAAATGGAAGTTTTATATGCTTCCAATAAACGAATTCATATAGAAGCAAGTGATATATGTCGTGTACCTGTACCTGTTGAAAGATGTCCACTGTCTGCTATGACTGAAAGTTTTGGACCTAGTTGGGCTTCTGTTGATATTTGTGGACATCTGTGGAAATATATGGATGACCCTACTGACCAAAGAAAAGGCAAATTACTTAAAGCCTGCCGAAAACATTTGGAAAATTTAGTAGACCTTCAATGGACTTCAATATCCTTTTTTGAAAACCAAATCTTACGATGTAGTAATATTCAGCTCGTTTTGAAAGAAGCAATAGCTTAAGTTATCTGGAAACTAAAAAGAAAGTTAGATGCCCTCCTCCAAGTATGTGAATTACTAAAGTGACCATGCAGCTAGTTTAACATGAAAGAAAACTTAAGAAAACAAAAGCCTTTGTGCATTGTAAAATTCATGTAGTTTTTCTTTGTAGAGCTTACTAGCATTTAAATTCATGCTAGTTAAATTTATTAAGGGAAGAATTGTCATCGACTCACAGGAAGAGAATCCCCATCATTTTTTAAAGTTTATCATTAAAAAAGCAAGTGCATGGCAAAGCACAGTTCCCAGAAAATCTTATCTATTTGTCATTATAGAATTTACTTTACTTTATTTACATATTGTGCTAATTCTCTGTAAATCTAATTTAAATATGAACCAAGAAAATAAAGCCAGTTTAAAATGCAGCAAATTAGCCATGTTTAGTACATTAGCAAATTCTTGACTTAGGACTAAGAATGCAGTGTGAAAGTTTTAATATGCTAACCTTCCACTTTATTTGCTAAACTTACTACATTGAAACAAAATTTAGTAGAGTAAGTACTATATATATGTATAAGAAATAATAAAAAAATATTTAAAAGCACTAAATTTAACTTGTAACAAAACTAAATCACCAGATTCCAAGGGCATCAAAAAGTAATCTTCATACCCCTATCAAGAAAAAACGAAATAAATAAAAACAGTGTATGTGTGGAAGTAATTCATTGTAAATGCATTTTTTTCATGGGATCAGCAACATATTATATGAGAAAAACATGAAATAATTTACAAAGTTTGTTATTAAAGAAATAGAAAGAGAGTTTAAAAATCAAAATTATATATTTATAACAAATTCAGATACTTATCAAGCCAAACTAACTGGTTGCTACATCATTATTAAGTTAAGTAGTTAATAAGTATTAAAAAAAATGAAACAGAAGTTTAATGTTAAGTTGATTTAATTACTTAACATTAAAATTATGTTTTGAACATCATGTGATAAATTTTTTAAAATTATTAATTTAATCACATCTTTCATTAACTAAGTTATGATGCAGTTAAGGGCACCATGCTGCTATGTATTGATAATTTTGTAATTATACAGGGAAAATTGTTTATCACGAAACCAAGGGGGACTGAAATATTTTTTCCTGTTACAGGAAAGTGCAAAGAAAAAAAAACATATTTAACAAAATTAGGTTCATTAGAATACATTTTATTTACATAGATACATATATATATGCTTGTATTAAATAAAATGCAGTGAAACAAAAGACATTCACAAGAACTTAAGGAAATTTAATACAAAATTTTCTTCTGTTTTTGGTCAACAGCTTTAAGGATCTCCATCTTCATTTTAAGCAAAATAGCAGTTCGCTTTCCTCCAAGATTTTTGTCGTTGTGCTCATAAAAGAATTCTGACATAGGGGGAGTGGGGGGAAAAATGCGAACCACACAAATTAATTAATTTTTATTAACACTGCAATGAACTCGTCACCAAATTCCAAAGCCAACTGATGTGAAAGTAGATGTTTTTCAGTTACATTTGTAGGAGTGGAGAGAGAGTAGCTCAGATGAACAAAATCAGCTTGTCACAGGCTAATCCGAGGGTATTTCAAAGCCAAGTTAGCCTCCTTTCTACGAAACATGTAAAACCACCTCTTTCATTTCACACCCTTTTTAAATCTTGCCTGCGTTTTCTGTACATTGCTCATCCCTAGAATGAATGAAATATTTTCGTGTTAAGCGATTTTCGTTTCGTGATAAGAGAAAAAAATGTGCATGAAAATGCATAGTAGTTTGTCGGGGCTGTTACCTTATTTTGTGTTAAACGTTTTCGCTTTAAACGTATTTCACTTTATATAAATGGACTAAAATTATTTGCAGTACCCCATAACATTTGCTGAAAACTTGTTGGTTACTGATTTATTTATTTTGTGGTAGAAGATTATTACTGGTTTAATTTTAATTAAAAAAAATTGCAACAGAAAGTTATCACTCCTTGCATTTTTTGAACAATGCTTACTTGAAAAATATTTCATTTGCTCTTCTAATTCTTACAAATATTGTAATTGTGTGTGTTTTTTTTAAAAAAAAATCTTTGAAAATCTCGTGTGTTTTTGTTTCAGTTGAGATGAAAATCAGCCTATTTTTAGATATAATGTACTATTATTTTTCAATATAAAATTAGATGAGTAGTATTTGTGTTCACACATTAGTTCATAGGTTTTTCTAAAAATTATATCTAAATTTGTACTCTTTAAGATTTTTTTTTAAAATTTCATTTGATCGAATTTTATTATTTACCTTCTTTGAGGTGTGGTTTGAGCACTAATGATTTAAATCAACTAACCATGTCAATTGATAATTCTTTGAATATTATTGCAAACAAGTTTTTCTTTAATAGTATCACATAGCTTGCTCACAAATCACTGGACGAGCTTCAATTTCAGAAATTCCCTGGACTGATGATATGTTGGGTTTCATTCTCATGTCACCAATTCGATGGGGTATGCAGTTGTTGTTTGAATAACAGAATTGCTTTTTAAGATATAAAGGGAAATGATATGTATAAACAAGAAAATGGTTAAAATTATTAAACATGAAATGGTAATAATATTTAAAAAGTGTTCAAAAAATAAATGACTAATGCATTTGCTAAATTTCTTTTTTAAAGAACATATTATAGTTTATTTCAGTTGTAGTTTGTAAATATTGAAATCCCCCACCCCACACAAATCTCTTTTAAATGTCTCTTGGTCAATTAAAATTTTTTTCACTGCTTCTGCATTGGAAGTGGATTGCGGTTTTTTTTTTAGAAAAGTTAATAAGATTTATTTTTTAATAAGCAAAAGTTTATAACTTCAAATTTTTTAAAAATATGTAACTTTATGATTTAAAATGTAAACAAAAGTGAAAGATAAATTGACAGAAACTTAGTCTCTCCCATATGTGATTTACAAGATGGCATGTTTAAACATATCAATGCCTAATTACAAATTGCTATGTATTTGACTTAAAATCTTTTTAGTTGTTTCTTCTAACATATGGCTAACTAAACTTTCCAAGATGATTTCTGAGTTTAGATATTATGTATTTTACTTTTTTTTTTGTAATATCAAGTAATTGAAATTTCTGAAACATCGTAATGACTTTTAATTTCTTAAGTTTTCTTAATTTAACCGAAGTTTAGATTTAACGACATAGTGATTAATACTGACTATATCTCCTGAATCCATTGCCTTTGCTGAGAGAAACCCTATGTGTTATTTTATGAACTTATTTCTAGAAAAGTAATATATCATCAAATAGCAACTGATGTAAAGTTCTAAAAATTTATAATTGTGTATAACACATAGCTTCCTGTGTTTATGAGTAAGTATTGAAAACTTTGATAAAACTCTGAATTCATACTGAAAATGTTACTTATAATTTTAACCAATTTCATGACCCCTTTTCAAAAAATTTTGAACTCTTTTCCATGATTAACAGATGATTAGTAGATTAACAGATTTATTTTTAGAAGTTCTTGTCAATGGCAAAGAATGTAAACCTGAATTAGAATCTTGTTTTCTGGTTGGAGATTTGATTACTTTCAGTATTAAACTTCTTAATATTTCAGGTGAGTTTTTTTTCCCTTCTATTTCTTTGAAACATTTTCATCTTGTGACTTGTATTCATAATTTCCTGAAACTCAACACCAAGTGCACACAGGATGAAAGGGAGAGTCATATCAGTTGTGGGGAAAATAAAAGTTCCACACCTTTTAATTAAATCATGACATCAAATTTTTTAAAATTTGGAACATTGACACCCTAAATCAGATTTTTAGGTACTGTGACTTCAGATTTCAGTCTTACTGGATTTTTTCACTAGCGTTATTTTACATAGCCGTGCTATTAATCACAGGCACAAAACGGCAAAGATTTTCTGCTTTAGTTTAAAATTAACGTTTTTTTTTTTATTTGAGAAAATGGCTCACCTAACTTTGACCACTGACAAGTTTCTGAAAGGATTGCCCATTTAGTTAAGATTTCAAAATGGTGAAACACTTGTCCTTTTTTATCCAAAATAACCATAGCCAATTTTTTAAATTTGCAAATAATAATAATTAAATTTTAAAATAATCTTTATTTTAAAAACACCTCTGTTGACACCCTCCATCACATCATTTGGTACTGTGGCCAAAAATTTCGAAATTATATGGTGGTTTTTTTATAACGGGATCTTACATAGCCACTATATAATTCACAGTCACTTCGGAAAAAAACTTCGCTAGTTTAGTTAAAACTAAGGCTGTTTGACTTTGTAGGAAAAATTTGTCACTTAACTTTGACTGTCCAAAAAAAAAAATATTATATATATATACTACCTTAGGCAAGTTATTTCAAAAAATGATCTTTTAGCTTAGATTTCAAAATTGCATCACACTTGCTACTTTTCTATTCATAATGATTGTTAATATTTTTTTTTTACAAAATTATTTCATTTAAAAAAATTTTAAAGTGTATAACTCAAACTAAACAATAAATTTAAATATAAAATGGAAAACTTTTTGTTATACTTTTATGAATTAAATGTTTTAGGTGTTTGCGTTTGACACAAATGCAGACTCTACATTTTTTTTAAAAGGGATAACTTGATGAGTTGTGAATAACTAGTTAAATTTATTTGTTCAACTGCTTCAGCAATCCTTTGAAGTGGTTCAGTTACATTTTCGATATGCTTAAAAGTAATTAGAAGGTATACACACTTCAAACATTTAATTCACTAAAATATTACGCATAGGTTTTCCATTTAATTTTAAAATTTCTTGCTGAATTTGAGTTACGCTTAATATTGAGTTTTTTTAAATTAAGCAATAATTATCATGGATAGTAAAGTGTTAAGTGTGTGTTGTATCATTTTGAAATTGTAACTAAATAGGTCATCACTTTGAAGTAACTTGCCTTGGGTTGTATGCAATGTTTTTCTTTATTTGTAGAGTCAAAGCTAAGTGACATCTTATTCTCGACTTTAAACTACGTTAATTTTAACTAAACCAGCAAAGTTTTTTTGCCCTATTTGAGACTATGATTTCTTGCACGATTTTGGGTACGATCATATTAGGGAAAAAATCACTGTTAAATCTTGAAATTTGTGATCAGAGAGATGTGATGTGAATTTTCCAAATTTTCAAATATGCTAGTCATTTTTTAACAAAATGATATGGAGTTTTTTTTTTATATTTTCCCAGAACTATTATGATCCTCCCTTTCATCTGGTGCTCGCCTGATATTGAGTTTCGGCACATCCTGTACAAATATATATATGAAAAAATGAATTAAGTGTAAATTAGTAGTTAGATGAGTTTTTTTTTTTAAATCATAGTTCTTTTAGTTCCATTATAAAAACTCATTGATAATTACAACAGGATTTATAGAAATTATAGTTTACTGTGAAATTTCTGATGATCTTTTCTGAATATCTTTTATAATATATATAGAATCTTTTATAAATTATGCACATAATTCAAAACTCTTGCCACAAACTAACCATCAAATGGAGTAATATTAAAATGCAGTAATTCATTACTACACATGACTTACTATGTAGAAAAGCTGATACACATTAACTGAGCCGAAGCTCAAGTCTTCATATTGGTTTGGTGTGGAAATTTAAAGATTGGAATGCCAGAAAGTTGAGATGTTATCCTGGTTGCTTGACTTGGGTTCAATATTACGATGTCTGTTTGCTAATAGCCTTAATGTTGCTTTGTAGTGGATTGTGATTACTAAAATTCATTACTTTCGTTATGAATACTAATAATAGGCATGAATGCCCATAACATTAAAAAAGTTCTAAACCATGTTATTGATTTTAAGGAGGAATCCAAAAGAGAATAAAGCTTTCATCCTTTTTTTATTAAATAATTGTAAAAAAATTCCATGCTTATACATTTTTAAGCAAAATATAAATTATTCATTCTTATTTTAGATGTGTCACTTCTTAGTTTAAATCTATTTGTACGAGGTTATCAAGACCATCAAAATGGCAATCAAAGTTATCGAATAGAAACTAAAAGAGCTGTTAGTGGAAGAGATAAATTACATATTGATGAGGTAATATTTATTTGAATCAAATATTCCATTTTTTTCTGTTTTGGTTTTTTGACAATGGTAATTATTTATACAGTTTATATCAAAAGTAGATATTAATTAGTTTGAAAACTAACGTCTCTTAACACTTACATTTTTTATTAAGTTATCAACTCTTGCCAGAATGTCTTATTTTTGTAAATTATTATTAATAAATTGTGGGGAGAAAGGCTTATTTAGCTTTGATGGATAACTAATATATTTAAAATACTTTTGTACTCTAAGTGTGTGTGCATGTATATAATATATATGTTGTAGAAACATAACATCATATTTAAGTAACTGCATCTGATTAAGTATTGCATCACATTATTGTATTAATTATCATCATATTAAGTGTTGCAGCAAATTAGGCAACTTTGTATTATGTTGGTTACTATTTATGTTAGGATATATGAAATTGATTTTTGCTCTGTGTGTGTGAGGATATTTTCCAGAAAAGGATATCTTGACTTGCTTAAATTTTTTAAACTCTTTTAATTTACTAAATGCTAATTTTTTAACAAGTCAAGATTTTAAAAAGCAGTCCTCTATTAACTGTCAATGGTTTAGGTCCAAAATGCTGTTTTTTTGCTTATTTTTGACATTGGAGAAATTAATAAGTTGAGAGTTAGATTATAAATTCTTCATATTCATTTGACTGATAAATATTTGACATGGTTGGAAGTTGTAAAAGTTCTTCTGTTGGAAAGAAATTGTTGGCACCAAAAAACTGCTTGTTTGGGCTAGATGCACCAAAGCCTTTTTCCATTTTTAAAGAAATACGAGATTGTCAAGCTAGGAAGCTTAAAGCTTTTTCAATTTAGATAATGATAGGGCTATTTTCAGTATAGAAAAAGATTACAGACTTTAACTAACTGGATTAGAAGATGGAAGGATAGCCCAACAGATACCACAAGACCTGTTCTATTCAGGTGCGAGGGCATGTGTTTCATTAAACTAACTGATGAGTTATTTAAGTGTCAAAATTTGGGATTTGTAGATATTTGATTGTTTGCTGCTAAATTAAGGTGATTAGCATGTCAACTGAGAAATGTGGATAAACCTTTAGAAGAATGGTTTCATGCCTTCAAGTTGATTTGGTTTCTTTCTGTGGAATATACAAGAATTGCGCTGTTTATATATCATTGGTCAGGTGCACAGATTTATTTTCTGAAAAGGTCCTCAAAGAATTGTTTGCCAAAGAAGCCAGACCTTAGAGCAGTCAGTAATTAAATTGTATAAAAAAACTGTAACTGAACTGTAAAATATAAACTGAAAACTGTAAGAATTTAAAACTGTAACTGAACTGGTTAAATGATAAAACTGATATTGTAAAAGTTGAAATGAAAAGCTGGCATAGGCATGTAATAAGGATATGTAATTGCTAATTATGAAATAATAAAAGGTTTAATGGTAATTATAAGAAATTTAGAAAGAATAAAAAACACACAAATAAAAAAATTCTTGTTCAACTTTTAATCACAATAATGAATTGGCATGGTTTACTGATACAGCCACAATCATCTATTTCTGCTGAAATAGAGATCGTTTTTAGAGCCTTCAAGAAAATGGCAGATACAAACAGGGCAGTCACTATTGATAGTACCTCTTGTTCAAAAGAAGGTATAGGGATCTTAAAAAATGTTTTTAATTGTAACAACTGACAGGAAATCTTCAACCTCGCTAATGTAATGTATTTCCCATAGCTTAGGGGGAAATTATTAGGTTGAGTTATAGATAAAGAGGTTGAAAAGTTTATTGGTAAACGAGGGAAAATTAATATGTATATAAAAAGAAGGTAGTCTATTATTTACAGCTCATTGAGAAAAAGATCTTTATTATGTGTGTATAAAGTATTTTCATATTTGTTAAAGGGTTATTAAATCCTATGAAAATGGAGTTGAGATTTAGCATAAAAATTTTGACATGTTAGCATTCAATATATTTTAGACACTGCTGAGAAAAACTTTGTCCTGTGCTCAAACATTTGAATTTAAAATGTTTACCTTGTGGGTCAACTTAAACTGGAAGCATTTCTCACAAAGCTATATGCAATATTAAATCAACAAAACCTTTAGAAATACTGTGTGTATAAGCTTATTTAGCTTAACAATGCAATCAAATGGGAGCTGTATCTACTTTAATTATTATTGAAGACTTTGCCTGTAAAGTCACTGTTTATCCTTTGAGGGGGGGGGGATCTGATATTGTGAATAACTTTAGAAAATTAAATTTAACTTTCCTTTTATTAAATAATTGCAAACTAGGTAAATCATTAATTCCGCCTGTTGATAACATAGTATTTTGTGACTGTCATGTAGCTATCAACTTTTTATACTTTTCCATAAAAAATAATCACACAAAGCACATATATATCAAGTATAATTTTTAAAAAAAAATTAATTGGACAAATCTGTTTTTAAAGCAATTCTTTTTGGAAAAGTAAATTTGGTATTTTAATCAATATACATGTTATTTATATACTATATGTGATTTATGATTTTGTAAGATTTGAGAATTCATCTGAGATTGGCCATTGTTAGTTTGTGCTTCACATTTACATAAATTCATCTAATTGAGTTTTGCATTATTTTGTCATTATCTCCCAATTCTACTAATGTTTTTTCATGTCCTTGATATATTGTAAGTAAGCATTTCTCTCGAAAATTATGCCAATTTCCAGTATGTTGGTTATTATATATGTAATTGCATGAAATTTTTCTTTTGGTCAATTTCCAGAGAAGGATCTCTGATAAGTTCTGTATAAATTCCTTTTTTTAGTAAAATAAATATTTGTTTCTTACAAGTCTGGGTTTTATAATGCACTCTGCTATTGTGATACATCTATGTACATATATCTTTTTAGGTAAAATTCAAGAAATTTGTATTTTATGTGCACATTCTAAGAAAAAATAGTAAATTCAAAATGTAAACTCTAATTTCCTAGATTGTGTCTAGTGGTCAAATAATTTGTTGTACCTAAAATATTTTCACATTGTATTCCTGTATATGTATAATTATTTAGAAGTAAACTAAATTGTTAATTGCATGTCTATTTATTAAGTGTTCTTACTTCATTGTGTTGCGTTTAAATACTTTATACATCTTTTTTTAGTAATTACTTTTTATTTATATTTTTGCATGGGAATTTTAAACATTAAAATGCATTTTATTCCTTTTAACTTTCTGCCAATATGCTTTTGATAGTTATAAATTTTTTAGTGGTAACAAATAGTTATGAACCTTTTTATGTTGTTGGTATTTTTTAAACATAGAACCATTCTACTCTAATTACTGTTCTTTGATTGTTGTTTCTCTGTAGATTAAACCTCATGATGAATTTTCTCATGAATGTGGATTTACCTTTTTTCATTCTGGCATTTATAAAGTGGATATCCTTTGTAGTCATAATGATCCAGTGTTGTTGCAGACACCTAATCTTTTGGAATTAGATACAGATTCTATAGCTTCCATTCGTGGAAAAAAGACCAAAACAAGTTATCCAAGATCTTGGCATAAAGATCCTTGCCTCATTCAAAAATGCTCACCACCTACAATCGATATAACTATCCTTGAAGAATGAAATATTCTTAAGTAGAACAAATACATCATAAATCAAGAACTTGTGATTTCTTGAAAAAATGTTGCTTCTTAGTTGAAGTCTTATGTGCCTCTACAACTAATATTTTTTAAAAATGTTTATTTTTTCTCTTATACTTGTCTCGTATCATACAATACTTTAGATTCTTTATTTGTGATTTTTTTTAATATCAAAGCATCAAGGAAGATCTTATTGAATGTTCATGTTTCTCTTTGTAAGATTAAGTTTAATAGTTATGTTAACTATACCCAAAGCAATGAAATATGAAAATTTATTTGATATTTAGTATCATAAAATTTAAATAAAGTTTTATTTCAAGAACATGTTTATACATGATCAAGTTCAGGCACATTTAGCATTTTGCGTTCTGATAACTCTTATTAAAAATTTATTTTCCTATGTTAAATTAATGTCTTAAGTATGTGCCCTAAGAATTCTGATTCCACCAACATGTCACCACTTATCTAGAACTAAGAAACCTTAAAATATAAGGTTTTATAATTGACATTAAAGGCTTAAATTTTGGAAACTTACCATAAAATCTAGAAAATTATCATCATTTTGAATTATTTTATTCACTAAAAAGGGAACTTGAAATTATATTAAAATCAAATTAATTTTGTTGCTCATTTCTAAATTAACTTTGATACTACAGCACTCCATTACAATCTGTCCTGCTTTTACTTGGCCTTTTTGAAAGGTTATATTAAAAATAGGAAATGATAAATTCATGATATGCTGTTATTAAATTCAATAAATAAATAAAAGATATAGAATCAACACATGAATATTATTTATAAGCAAATTTTTAGATCACTTATTTATATTGAATGAAATTCTAAATATTAATGACAATGATGAAATATAATAAATCTGGAAGAGGAGTGATGTAGAAATTCAAGTTTTGGGAGTATTGTCTTCTCAATTGTCAATATCTATCCTCTATTTTAATACCTATGATAGTAAAATTTAATCTTTGAAATTTTTTTAAATATTGTTCAATTTTCATTCAAACAAATCGATTTTGTTTGATTCAACATTTCATTAGAAGTGCTATTTATTTATGTTATATTTATTTATGCTACATACCATGTTCTTAATATTGAGCATAGCAATACATTGTTATATTAAAATACGTTTTTGGAAAAGGAAAATCTTTTATGTAATAATTCATTAAAATATTTCCTAAAATGCAAGAGGGGAATTATCACCATCATGTTGTTTTGTATTAGATTTATTTATTAAATATATTTTTACATACCATTTGTATAAATAAAAAGCTTATATTGCTCTGTGATGCAAGCTATAAGAGTTCTTTGTTTAGTATTTATTTTTACTGAAGTGGATTTTAATGCATAATTTCTAATACTTTTCATTATTGAAATCTTATTGTTACATTTTATAACTAGAAAATTTCACACATGTATTTTAAAATTTCAATTCATCTTTTTAATCATTTCAAATATTTAGCCTTTAATTACTATGGTTTTTGAGGTCGTTCCATTTTTTTCATGTAATACTTTTCCTTCTTTAAATGGGCAATAATAATTTCCAGTCACTCAAGGCTATATTTTTGTTTAGCTAACTTAATTTTTTCTTGGCATATTGCATAGTTTCTCCTATCAAGGTGAACTCGATTTTGTTCACTCCCTAGATAATGTGCATTTTATTAGTTTTCATTGAATTTTTCAGTTTTTCTGATATTGATAGTAGCTGCTTTTTCAGAACATAAACTGTGGTCTTTATAAAGAATAAAACCCTGAATATGTCTCTTCAAATAAAGTCGGATTTGAACTGTAATAAAAATAGCGTAAAAGGCATGATCCTATTTCTGAATTTTAAGAGGAAGAAGAATTTACTAATATTCCTCTTCATAAAAATAATTTTTTTAATCATCTGTAGAATAATTCTGTTTGGTAATGCTAATTTTAAACCTCAAAATATTGTGATTAGGGGATTTAAACCTTAAGCATAGCCTGTGCATGAGTGGATTTAAGCATGGCTGTTTTGAACTAGAGCCTTGGTTTCTATTTAATTGAAAGTCCTTTTATTAAATGGAATAAAAGTATAGTCAAAAATTGGATTAATTAGAAAAAATAAATTATTTGAAATATCCTAAGATATATATATATATAAATGGTACAATTTCTCTCTGAAATATTCTGTATAGAGCATAAATGAAGGACAATAATTCACCCGTTCTCTCCAAAAACAGTGGTGTAACCAAATAATTTATGATGCAATGATCAAATAACAGTATTTGATATCTAAATAATACATGAAAAACATAGACAATTCCTTAAATGTTTTGCTGTAAAGAATAAATTTTTTTAAATCTTTTGTCCTTAACCGGGGAACTCTTTGTGCTTCTTTCATTGTTTATTACTGATTAATAACACATTTAGTTTATTACTAAATATTATTACTGAGTAAAGTAAACCTGACACTTTATAATTATGTTTGATATTTGTTATGCATATATACCAGATCTTTTATTGTTATAACTGAATAAAATTTTGCCATGAAACCAAAGTGCGTGTATCTATGCATATGTAGTTAAAATGGCCTCTTTGTGCTTGTTGACTATAATTTTCCCTATTTAAAAATGTATAAAAAATGAGTTTCGGTTTTATGGGTTGGATCAAAATATTTTGTTTGTCCATGGATCTAATGTTATTGATCATTTCCTGAGCTAGCAGACTGAAACACTCATGAAAATGAATTTATTGTACATAAAAATTAAACCATTAGAAATGCATTTTATATGTATTGAAATAAAGTAAATTTAATATCTATAATACTGATGATATTTTAATTTTATGTTTGTGTTGAAATCATAAAAAATAATCTTGATCTGCTGATCAGTGGTTTTTGATCATTAAAAATCTTTGACTTTATTTATTGATTTACTGTTGATTCTTTCTATAATCTTTATATGTATATATATAATTAATATAATTATTTACTAATAATATGTATTTTCGTATTTTGAATTGATATTGTGAATAGATTTTTTTAAAAAAAATCATTATTTAAATACCTCATAGAAATTATATTTGTAATTCTCAATTATTGTATAAATATGTACATGTAACTATCTGGAGAAAAATAGGTTTCATAAGTCATTGTATTCATTATTCATGTAATCATTCCAATATTATAAGTAGTTTGTTAGATAATGAGTTGTTTCTAATATTGTTGATGTGTGATTACTGCTGATATATTATCATTTTTATAGAATGGATATTGTAAAAATGTAAGCAAATAAAGAATGTAAAGTACTATGTTTACAACAATTCAAGTGTTTTCCTTGAATTTGAAAACAAGTTTAAAAGGGTTTTGATGTAATATTTTGTGGAATATAATTTAAAACAGTGACTCTCATATTGATTCTCAACATATTTTTTTTATTTTTCAGTTTTCTTATACAACCACATTATGTGTGTGGTTTTATGTTATAAAAATGCTAGTGTGGTAAGAGCTTTGAACTTTTTATTGCAGGTATTACTGAACTTCTGAGCATTTTATGAAAAACAGCATTTCTGCTTTCTCTTTTTTTTTCATTACAAGGAGAAAAGATTAACTTCTGAGGCAATTTTTGTTTTATTCTAAAAAAATAGTTGTTGTTAACATGTTAAAAAGCATTACAAAACCAAATCAATATGCAATTAAATTTGAATTGTATTTCGATTATATACACTTCTGATTCATTTCATAATTTGTAAATATTGTATAATGCATATTGATAGGAACTCAAATGATTAATTAAAAAAATTCTGTATATTTTTGTAATGAAAAATAAATTTGAACAGGAATATATAAGAAATCTGAAATGGCTGAATTGTGCAACAAATTCTGCAAGAAATGTTTTTTATTTTTCTCCATTTAACAGAGCCTAACTGGAATTATACCATACTTCTAGATAATGCTTTTATTTAGTAATCATCTCTAAACTTTTGATTTTTATCCTTTTTGGCATTAAAAGTTACATAACAATAAGATGCTTTGAAAAATACTTTAAGTATGCGTAAAATAATAAGTTGTAAATTTTTATGTTGATTACTTTATGTAATTTAAGAATGATTGGATTTCAAATTGTCATTTTTAAATCAAAAATGCATGTATCCTTAAAACCCTAAAAACTAGGAATATAGTTAAAATCAAGATAATTATAATGTCAGAAAATGAAATAAAAGTTTTATTATGAGAGAGAAATGGTTTTACAATTTTATGTAATTGTTAAATACATAAAGCAATTGTCTGCATAAGTATGGAATTATTGCATGAAAGAGGAATTGATTGCATGCATTAATGGCATACTTCGAAGAAACACTAGGATTGTTTGTGACAGACATTGTAATTTTTAACCACATTTAAATGCAGAGGTCGACAAATTAACTGGCACCTGACTGCACACTTCGGCACTAATCACTGCGAAAAACGGAAACAGTAAATATGCAGCCTCCTCTTCATTAGAAAAAGCATGTAAATCATCTTTTTTTTAAGTTGTAATGATTTTTAGTTATCCAAAAGGTTTCATCCCTTCTTGGAGGCCATGGTCATTTACATTTCACAAATCGTTAATTTCCTTAGAAATAGCAATCGTTATTACTTTTACAGAGCTTTTCAAGAATTTTCTTCCGTCTAGATTTTCTTGCATTTTCAACTTATTACTATGAAGGGTTAGTTTTAAGATAATAGCGCCTTTTCTTGTCTGAGCTGCTCGTGCACGGCTAAGAGTTTGCTTTTGTACTACTGTGGTTAACTTATTTTTGATCTATACTGTCTGGTTATACTTCTATTTTTGCTTGGGTTTTTGAGATTTATAGCCCACAATTTAGTATATATTATTATTGATTATATATATGCAGTTTTATTAATCTCTAATAGAAAGATAGGAACGATTTGGACACCTAACATAAAAGAAATAAACAGATATTGGAACTTAAAAATATATGTGTGAATGCTACAGTATTGTAAACAATCCTGACTCTCTTAGGACAGCTTTTAATAACTTATATAAAAGTGAGGTTTAACTAGTTTTGCGGCATGCCAACCAATCCCTTTTTCTGCTAATAATACTGAGCAAAATTCTATAGAAAATATGGTCACAGAATTTCCATCTCGAGAAAAAGTTAACTTACTTAAAGATGCATTCAAAAATGCATATATATATATAATTCATATTTTAAATTTTCTCCCAAAGGATTTTCTTTAATTCATAATGGTCTTGAACCCTCCAAGACTTCACGTGTTAATTAATTTTTAGTTTACCCACCTAATGTTAAATATTCTGTTAACCACTTTATCTCTTAAATAATTGCAATGTCTGCACTTTTCAAAATAAAATTATGCAGTTTTGCATCATCCAATTATTCTGACTAATCATAGAGGCTACTAATGGAAATCATATAATTTTAAAAGCTTCCGGTTGAAGAAATTATAAAAGCTGAGATCTCCGGAACAAATAAAGTACACCTTTATGTATTGTCCGAGTGTATTTATTTTGCTGTGTAGTCGCTTTATTTCTTTAAAAAGTAAATGTGCTACTAAAATATCAAGAAGTCTCCTTATCAATCCTTCAACACCTGCAACAAGAATTCTGAACTCCCATCAAATATATATAAATGCACAAAAAATTACAACTTTTGCAGGCGTAAGTTTTAATGCTTCGTTTTGAAAAGAGTATTTGAATGGATCCAGATTTAACTAGAACTTATTTTTAAACACTGCATTCGATTTACAGAATTCTTTTAACAGATTTACGCATTTTGTTTGCTTATTGAACAAAGAACTATGTAACAAACGCGTTTGTAAAAAAAAACTACTATTCCTCAATTTTTATTAACAAAACATAACAAAAGAAATATTAAATAATAATATTATTTAGCTACATATAGCCAAGAAGAGCATAAGGATAAAACTCAAGTAAAGGCCATGAGGAGTTTTATTTGCTTTGTCACTGTATGTGGTTCTAACTTTTTGACATTAAGATGCTTTCTTAGGATATTTGTTCAGACCAATCGCTATAGGTACATGAAATAATGACGAATTGAAAAAGGCATCATCAGTTTGTTTTTTCTGTCGTAAATATTTCTATCCGAAATTGAAGAGGATATATCAAGACGTGTTCAGTCAGTTAGGGAAAAAAATTTCTTAACAGGATAAAAGTAAATAAAACTATTATGAATCAGAACAATCTACATTACGTTGAAAAAAGAAAAATTTTATAATGAAGGATGGAAATATATAATTGTTTTTAAAGACTTAAAGGGAATTTTTAAACAAAGATTTGTGTGCAACATATTGATGAAAGCAATAATAAGCATCGTAAGTAAAATTTTATTTTGAGTTTTTTTCATTTTTATAATAACTGGTAGATTATTAGCAAGATTATTTTGCTACAGTTTTGAAATAATTCATTAAAACCATACAAATAGTCATAATATTTTTTCTTATATATATGTTTAAAAAAAACATGAAGGTAATACACACTTTTTTCAAACGGGGCATAGAAAAAAAAATAATTAGCTGAAATTTACTTGCAATTATTCATTTGTAACTAATAGTCGTCGCGATTTTAGTTGCTAATTTTCTCCAAGATGCATATAGGAAGTGGCAGAATTCATATATGTATGTTATTTTCATAGAAACATTTTCTTATTCATCATCAAGAAGTGTAAATCACGATATTATTACAACAGATACAAAAATAATGCTTACAATTACTGAAATAAAAAATTATGACACAGATAGCGATTGAATTGAAAATTTTAGTAAAATATAATCATAATATGTAAATAATGAATAATCTAAAAATAATAATCTATAATTTTAAAATTTGAAAAAAATTAAGTGAAAAATTGATTTAAGAAATGTAAAATTAAAAGGAATCAATATGTTATGTGTTGTCTCGTATTTTTTAATCTCACATTTTGCTATTATTTTATGCCAAGCATATACTAGACACCAAATAGTTAAAAGAAATATTCTTACAATTTTGTATTTGAAATCTGTATCTTATAACTTAAAGTTTCGTATCAAATGCGTATAATCTTTAATGTTTACCAGTGGTGTGATAATGTTTCATATAAGCAGAATATATATACAAATGATTTCTCTTAGTAAATATGGTATAGCAAATCCCTGTACGTTTTGTATACAAATGCTTATATTTATTACAAATGCGTTAGATCCTTATTCACAGGATGGGTGCAGCAAAAGTTTACAGCAGTTTGTAAAAGTGAATGTATTTATAAATATAGAGAGTATGTATACTAAAGAAATATGTAAATAGTAAATTTGCTTAAAATAAACTTACGTTCAGAAATATCATTAACAAAAAGGAAATTTTAATAATTTTTTTTTATTGAGAACATTTATAAACCTCGTGCACCACATAATGTATCACACGGGGGCTTACAACACAAAGGAAAGAAGGGGAAGGATTACAACACAAACATCCATGCCTTTTCCGGGATTCGAACCCAGGCCCTACGGCACCTGTCAGCGTCCCTAACCACTATACCGAATGGGTGGCAAATAAAAATTGTTAGCATGGAAATAAATAGCTGTAGAAATTATATTTTCAGATGAGTCATATACAAAATTAGAACTGTTCCCCCCCCCCCCCCCCGATCTTTCGTAATACAGAAAGCTTAAATTTGCGATGGCATTGAGATACTACCAATTTCTAGGCAGCAATGGATGGCTAGAAAAATTTAAGAAAAGACACGGAAATATACCCCTGAAGGGATTTTTGGCGCATTGCAAAGATGTGAGGCGTATTATGAAACAAAGCACTTTTTCAAACAAAAAACTCAAGCAACATTTACAGATTTTATGAGTAATTAAATTTAAGGATGCATGTGAAAATATGTGTTTAGAATTTCTAGTTATAAAATAATGTATGTTTAAAATTACTTGTATGCTTTAAATTTTATAAAATGTTCCACTAATCTTCATTCTTTTCTTAATGATTAAAATATAGTATATACTCCTCAACGTCCTTGTTTTCTTTGCAGTTTTTCTTTTTTTTTCCTTTTCTCCCCCTCCCCCTTTTTTTTGATGGGTAAGATGTATAAAATAAATATTTATTTACAAAAAGGTATGAATAATTACTTTTTTTTAATTATATAATGATTTGAATTTAAAATTTGTTTTATAAGGTTTATAAATTCGTTATATAAAGGTTCATATAAAGTACGCGAATGTTTTGAGAAATTGAACCCAAGTTTCGTAATTTTCCTCAACATAACTGACAATCATTTGGAGAAGGGTGCGATGTACCCTATCTGCCTGATTAGACTGTGGTCTGTATGTGACCGTTTTTATGTGGTGTATGTCCAAACTGCGACATAAGTCTTCAAAAACCTCGGATATGAATTGGGGACCATTATCACTAATCATTTGAATTGGAGCTCCATAACGCGAAATATAATTTTCAAAGAGGGCATTTGCTATTGCTTTAGCCGAGGCTTTCCATAACACTAGAACGTCCGGGATTTTGATTACCCCTAAACGTTCACCGGTGTCACTTTGACACCGCGGTATAAAATATATAAAATAATTTAACTAAATAATTGCAGGACTACGGTTCAGTAGGGTTTAGTTTTAAAACTTTTTAATATTATTTCGTGTAATTATCATACATTATGACCCTTTTATATCATAAAAAACTGACGTTGACATTACGTTTCCCGAAGATTGTTGGACCACTGCTTTGTCGCAAATCTGCCAGGAACGTTACTATTATGCGGTTTTTCCATTCTGTGCCCTTCCTAATGACATATATATCACGATTTACTGAAATATTGTCAATTACATCAGATATTTCTCAGTCACTTTCATTCAATCTTATGTCTTCATCGGAATCTAAATTAGAGCCAATTCATTCTCAGAAAGCTCTCGCAACAAATTAACAATTTCATCTGGGGTTAGACCTTTTCTGAGAGCCATCGTTTTATGGTGCCTGCTCTGGACTAAGTTCAAAAATTGAATGGATTTTTTTTTATCAGCAGATAAGCAAAAACTATGCAACGAAACACTTATAAACAACAATTTTAGTATAATTGATTCATTTCCACTGTGAACTCAATAACACTGTATTCAAGGTCAACAAAATGTGCGATAGAACTTTGGAATGTTTAGTTTACTAATGGTATCAACTTAGTGGGCTATATTTTGTTGAACGACATCTTTTTTATAATGATAAATTGCCTTGGTATTGAAATGACACCAGCGGGCGTTCTAGGTATATTTAATTGGAAAATAACTCCTAATTAACCTAGAACCACAAAACTTTTTCTGTGTAATCACCAGCGAAAATGATTAAAAGTCACGAAAATTTTTCAAATTCCCTACAAAAATGCGGAAAGGAGAACAAAATAAACAGGCTCCGGTGTCAAGTTGACACCGAAGGACGTTCTAGTGTAAAAGAAACAACTCCTACCCATTTGGTGAACACATCACTTTATCACTAAAATAAATCTATATCTCTCCGGTTTAGATACTGGGTATGTGGGCCTAACGAAATTATTTCATTGGGATAATTAATCTCAATTGGAATTAATCGACCAGCTTGAACGCGTTTTTATAATTAAAGCTTTGACATATGTCGCAGGTGGAAACATATTCATAAATAATTTTTCGCATATAAGGAAAATAGAACGAGTTCCTCTTCCTCAAGTAAGTTTTTCTCTTATCTACGTGTCCCGACATAGGATTGTCGTGGAACTCGCGTAGAGCATCAAGCCTTAAAGATTTTGGAGTATAAACTCTCTTTGAATGTCGACAAATATTTAGAATAAAATAGTAATCCCTCAATAAGTGTAAAATCTTTGAACCAACTCTCACAAACTGCTGAATCAACTGAACTATCGTCAAATTTACGCATTTCGCGCCCTGTGCTGTTATTACCACTGCATCTGACCTTAAATACTTCAGCGGAAATAAATGATTTCCCAGCCCCAGTATTCGATAAAGCTTAAATAAAAGTGTCATGTAACTGAATTGGGATGTAGGATATGTCAACCTGACTTAACAATAAAGCCCCTATAACAATGGGAGGATTTCTCTGATCCTGCGGTACATTACCTCCTTCCTGTCAACCACTTACCAGTTTGAAATTTCTGCGCACGAGATCCTCTATCACTTCTGACCAACTGATTTGCGGATTCCGGTTCAAATAAACACTTCTATATCTATTACTATTTGAATTATCGTTTACTACCCTTGCATCCAATTGCCGATTTGCAACTTAACTATTTCACCTATTGCCATCTACGCACCTGTCGCTCGAATCCCTTTTCTGCCGCCTATCAGCACTGCTTGAACAATAGGTTTAGGTCCATACGTGCCTTTCTTTATACTTTGCTAACAATTGCAAAAGCTGACCTTTAGTTGTTGGATTTCGAACCTCAGCATAGTCAATCCCCTGTGGGTACAATCTCATCACTATATGATTTATGCACCCTTCTTCCGTCATCCCCAAATTTAGCTGTTTCTAGAGTTTGAGTAATTTATATATGAAGGCGGTCGGTGACTGACTCCTAACTTGTTTAGACGCATAAAACTCAGCCTCCAACTTCGATATATTTCTGACCACAGGAAAGCTGTCGGTCAATGCTGCCTTTAGAAGTGCAAAATCTGTCGCTATCCCTTGCACGCATGTATACCCTATAACCTCAAACAAATCGCGTGCCTTACCAGTGAGATGACCCCTTAGGTAGGCACTAGCTAAATTTGTGGGTATCCGGCAATATGAAATACTAGCTGTTACCCGCCCGCTTCGCTGGGTATTTCATGATGTTTTATAAATTTTTACTGCTTATATATATGTATAAATTATTGATATCTAAGTCCTAGCATTAAGAATTCGATTGTATTGAAAAATATACTTAGACCTGTAACTGTCACCTGTTGATAAATGAAAAGGGCAGAACTCATCTAATTTGTATTTTCTAAAAATCTCTAAAATTGAAGTATAGAATGATGTTTGCTCTTTCGTAACCCAAAAACCAAGTGGATTCCCGCAAAACCAATTTTCGCGGTGGATCTCTACTCCGTAAATTGAACATGCAAGCCAAATTTCAAGTCTAAATCAAACAGAAAAAAACAAAAGTTTTACTATCAATATCCCCGTAATCCCGTGTGTTGAGAGCCGTTTTCCAAAATAACCTCTCTTAGCGGATTTCAATTCAACAAAAGAAAAATGCAAACCAAATTTCATTATTATAGTCCTTGTAGCTCGAAAAAAGGATTTTTTTTGTGTCAATACGTCCCAGTAACCCCTGCACCCCCCCCCCCACAGAACTTGATTTACTTAAAATACATTCTTAGTGCATCCCTATTCAACAACAGAAACATGCTTAAAAAATTTCAAGTATATGGGTCTCACAATTAAAAACTGGAATTTTTTTTTGTAACTCCTCTTGACCCCTCGCAACCATCCTTAGGGGTCAATTTTCGTTTTACTCTTTGTTAGAGGAACTCTATTCTATGAAAGGAACATGCCTACCAATTTTCAAGCAGGATGATCAAATAGTTTAAAAATGGAAATATTTATCGATTACGCCTCTTAATCTCCCGAAATTAAACTTGGTAGTTGATATTCGCGAAACCCATTTTGTAGTGGTCCTCTACTTCACGAAAGGAATCTGCTTATCAAATTTCAAGACTGTACGTCTAATAGTTTAAAAATGGGGATAATTATCTATAACGCCACTTGAGCCCCTTCAACGCCACTTCAGGGTCTGTTTTCACAAAACTCATTTTGTTTGGGAATTGCACTCTATGAAAGGAATCTGCTTAGCAAAATTTGTGCGTCCAATAAATTAAAAATGCAAAAAAAAATTATCAATAACGCCCCTTGAACCTCCGCAACGCCACCTAAGGGTCTATTTTCACAAAACACATTTTGTAGTGTATCTCTATCCTATGAGAGGAATCTGCTCACCAAATTTCAAGACTGTGCATCTAATAGTTTAAAAATAGAAATAATTACTTATATCTGCCCTCAACCCCCCGCAACACCCCTTGGGGGTCAATTTTCCCCAAACCCGTTCTGTAACGGATATGTACTCCATGAAAGAAACATTCCTACCAATTTTCAAGCAGGTAGGTCAAGTAGTTTAAAAACGGAAATATTTATCTATTACGCCACTTAATCCCCCGCAACGCCACTTAGAGGTCTGTTTTCACAAAACCTTCTTATAGCTGATCTCTACTCTATGAAAGAAATCTATTTATCAAATATAAAGACTGTGCGTCTAATAGTTTAAAAATGGAAATAATTATCTATAACGCCCCTTAAGTCCCGCAACGCCACTTGGGGGCAATTTTCACGAAACCCATTTTGTAGCGTATCTCTACCCTATGAGAGGAATCTGCTTACTAAGTTTGAAGACTGTACGTCTAATAGTTAAAAAATCGGAATTTATAACGCCCCTTAAACCCCCTACCCCCGCAACACCCCTTGGGGATCAATTTTTTAAAAAACCCTTTTTGTAGCGGATATTTACTCCATGAAAGAAACTTACCTACCAATTTTCAAGCAGGTAGGTGAAGTAGTTTAAAAACGGATATATTTATCTATTACGCCCCTTAATCCCCCGCAACGCCACTTAGAAGTCTGTTTTCACAAAACCCGTTTTGTAACTGATCATTATTCTACGAAAGGAATCTATTTATATCAAATTTAAAGACAGTGCGTCAAATAGTTTAAAAATGAAAATAATTATCTATAACGCCCCCTAAGCCCCTGCAACGCCACTTGGGGACGATTTTCACCAAACTCATTTTGTAGCGGATCTCTACTGTATGAAAGGAATCTGCTAACCCAATTTCAAAATTGTACATTGAGTAGTTTAAACATGGAAACAATTATTTATATTGCCCCTTGCGTTTCGTATTTCGGAAAATCCGTTCTTAGCTGATATCTACTCTATGAAAGGAACATGTCTACCAAATTTCAAGTCTGTAGGTTGAATAGTTCCAGAGATATCGT